>JAOXYF010000020.1:12626200-12649471 GCA_028565775.1 Sternarchorhynchus goeldii | reverse complement strand
TGTGTGTGTGTGTGTGTGTGTGTGTGTGTGTGTGTGTGTGTGTGTGTGTGTGTGTGTGTGTGTGTGTGTGTGCTGAATCTTCAACAGGCAGGCATGCCGGCTTGTGCTTTCTAGTGCAGCAGTACTGATCTGATAAAGATGGGTGGTGTGGGGCAATAGCGCCCTCTGAAGGTGGGGGAAAGGGGCACACTGCTTCTCTCAAAAACTGAAAGAGTGGAGGAGGATGAGCACAGCTCTCGCGACACTGAGAATCACACAGAAACACACCCTCACACACATGCATGTGTGTGTGTGTTTAGATTCATGTGTAGTTAAGTGCATGGTAATTTCAGTAGATGAGGCTTTATCATATTGGACCCTCTCAGTGACAGCTGGCCATTAATTGTGCTGTTCACTGCCATTTCTACACTGTTGTCTCTTCAGGGAGGGAGTGTGAGTGTGTGTCTCATTGCACTGAGATCAGTGTTTTTCCTGTATAGCTGTTTACTTCTGTCTGAGGCCTGGGTAACTTCCCTTTCCCACATTCAGCTCCCTTTATCTCTGACATATAATAACTCTGCCTCCAGCTGTCACACCTGAGCTGACAACACTGAGTGGCGGCATCCCCTGCCCAATCACCCGCCTGCTACTCAATTCCAGCTCCCGCCCCTCTCCTCCTCTCGGACCTGCCTGCTGTCAAACTTGGCAACAGCAATTTTCACAACCACATCATGCTCCAAAAACATGTGTAGGCAACCCTTCAGCCTCTGAAGCGCAGTCAGTCCATCCATCGGTCCATCTGTCTGCCTTCTTCACACTGGTCCATTCATGCCCTCTTGCTCACCGATAGAGCTGGTATGGACGTTAATGTCTCTCCACGTATCTCCACGTATCTTCGTGTTTCTGCTTGTGCTGTAAGCTTCCACAGCCTCCAGCACCCCATGTCGTGCAGCTCTCTTAACCACCTCATGTAATTCACATGCTTTCCTACATGCCTGAGTTAAGGTAAAAGGTTCTTCTCTGGTCTCTAATGGGACTTAAAAAAACAAAACCCCCCAAAAAAACACACTAGAAAACTGAATCTGCTCAGGGAGTGCAAGGTACCCTGGCCTTTACAGAAATAAGTACAGCAATAGCTTTGAGTTACTGGCTTCCGTACTGAGCACCGGCAACTGAATTATACTTTCAAATCCATGCATCTTGTTGTCTTCCTGGCTGGGAATGTTCAGTGTCTCCAGATGATTGGTGTACTGGGTCAAAGGGGTTGAAACAGCTCTGAAAACAGTTCTGAAACAGAGGGCTGGAGGTTTCAAATCCATCGAGTTCATAATTTTGATTTGAATTTATCTGAAGTGCCACAAATGGCAGGACGCCTCTAATAATGAACACAGTTGGAACACAAAGCCTGCCCTGCTGCCAGCACTTATGACGTGTGCAACTTTTCACCTGGCTATCCGCTTCTCATCAAATGCCAAATGTTTTCTTCACTCCGAGCGTTTTCCTCTGAGCTTATTGAAGCTGAATTCTAAGAAATACTCCAGAATGATATGTCTAATTTAAATGACCTTCGTTGTAGTGAGTTCGCTAAGTATGATCTCAGCAGTGAACCAGAGCCAGTGTGTTACTGGAGAAGCTAGACTTCCTCATGTCAGTTCAATATCAATACCAGTTACTTTTGAGCTGAGATTGATTGAAATGAGCCTCTCATTCCTGATATTATTCATCCGATATTACTAGTCTGTAGATATTCAGTTCCTCTATGAATGAATGTGTGGCTTCTGTAGGTGTGAGGAGCAGAAATTCAGCGAGAGGTGGTAATATGGGTCACTGACTCCGGCAGGCCGAGATTTCCACTCTTTTTATTAAAAAAAAGAAATGAAAGAGAATGAAACAGTTTCATACGTGCTCTGTGCCACACTGTAATTCTGTTTGACAGTTGCTAAAATGTTGTCTGATAATGGATAAACAGCGTGAGGAGGATTGTATGTGCTTCTAAGATGTAGATTCTGCACAGGTCTACATTTCTGGCAAGGTTTTTCTCAGCAAGGACGTTTAGAGGGGGAGTTGTTTTGGGAAGAGGGGGGGAGGGTGTGTCCCTGATTTTACTATTACGTCTCCAGCCTTTAGAGCTAAGTGAACGAGGTGTTACTCAACCTTGCTGAGATCCGAGAAGCTAAACATCTCAGCTGAGGCTTGCGATGACTGTGTTGTCTCATAATAATACGATGAGAAACTTATGATTTTAATAACCCTTGAAGTAATGAATCCGTATGTAACAGTGAGGGAAACATGCTGTTTCATCATTAATTAACGCTTGGCTTTGAGTTATCAGACAGAGAAAGTGGAAGGGAGGGTAGATATGGGGAATTGCCCTCCAAGCCTCCTATCCAAAACTACTCAAGAGGAAAAAAGACTCAATTTCTTGGTGTAGGTAGAGGGCAGTGGGGAGGTGGTGTGTCTGACGCATGGGTCCCCCAGCTGGAAATGGGACCTGTTTTTTTCTCATTAGCTGAGGTGGCACTGCAGTCGTGGTGGCAAGTCACCTTTGTTTAAATCAATACCATAGAGACAGGGAGGAAAAAGAGGAGAGAGAGAGAGAGGGAGAGAGAGAGAGATGATGGCTATAAGGGAAAGCGGAACGAAATCCAACATTTTAAGAAGTAGCCTATAAAGAGGTAGGAATTTTATACTAAAGCAGAAGCTTCTGCATTTTACTTATGAGTTGCATTTTACTGTCTAGACGCATTGGTCACGTGGTTTGAGACTGGAATGGAAAGTCACCTCCAGTAAGCTCCTCCCTGTCTGTTCAGGGATGTGCTTGCCTGGACCATCTGCGGCAAGCCTGTGTCCCTCAAACAATTTAACAATGGAAGTATTTCTCCAGAGAAATACATGAAACAAAACACAAACCTTCCCCGAGGCCCACTGAGGAGTGAGAGTCCCTGTAGCAGTAGTAGTGCAGACCTGACCAACCACTCACAGCAAGGAGGTATTTATTTACTATTTACTTTCTTCATTTTGCCTTTGTTGTACAAGGTCAACTGACAAACAGCTCATTTCACCATTAGGGGTCAAGGTGCAGGCTGAACACATAGCCCACCCAATCAGAATGCAACTATTATGAAGTGAGTGCGAGCAGGGGTCAGGTTTCCGAGGCCACTGTTGCCATTGGCGACAGACCCCAGCCTGGTATGATGAAGGTAAACATCTGGGTGCTGCTGTGCTCACACCTCTTCGTCATTCACGCTGACCGGTGCTTTTGAGGGAAGCTGGTGCACATGGAGCAACAGTATATACTCGACAGAATGGGCAGCAACCTGGAGCCAGCACCGTGGAGAACCACCGGTTCTGTGGTTTCTAACCTCCTCAGCTTCTCACCCTGGTCTGCAGTGTGTTGCCTGGAAATCGTAAATGCTGAGGGGAAACATCGCGGCTGCATTGTAAGTTGTGGTAGTGTGGGTTTTTTTGCCGTCTAAATTTCATCAGGGGATGTTTGGATAACAGCACATCAGCACATCACAACTGGAGAAAAAAAGGTGAAAAGCAACTGTGTCAGTGTTTCTACAGCTGCCTATTTAAACCAGACCAACCAAAAGCTCCCTGACTGCTCTAACACTTCAGATTATCCAATAAAATTAAGCTTGGATACAGTTCCAATTAGCTTCCAGAGAAGCCTAATCTGTTAACTGAATGGACAGGGAGAGAGACTGGACAGTTGAGAGAGAGTGGAAGAGAGAGTGGGAGAGAGAGTGGGAGACCTGGCTAATCAACCTCCTGTCACCAGGGCGATGTAACAGGCAATGTCTCCAAGAGCTTCTGCCAAATCAATACTGCTCTCAGGCTGCCATAACAATAACACAAATAGTCATAGAAAAGTCACATTGCAGAAATTGCTTAACTGAGAGACTCCACAACAGTAAATCCTCTTGGTCTAGTTATTCCTTGTCACCAGATCAGCCTACCATAGTCACAACAGAACAAAAAAACCCATAGAATGTCTTCAGTGAACCTTGTCAGTACATATAAACATTCCAAAAGTACAGATCCAGAGGCAGAATTATTTTAAAATTAAAACTGACATTGTCATACTGTCATTTTGTTACTAGAAAACAGAAACACCTTTTCCCTCAGGGAAGCTGTGGGTCATCCTATTCACTGTCACCTGCGATGATTTCACAGTGTTACGAGACATGAAACTCTTGTCATAACTAGTCATGACAATTCTACTGTGAGAGGAGGACTGTTCAGCAGAGCCATAAAAATCCTCCACCCTCATCCCAGTAAACCAACACGGCTATGACAGTCACTGTGAACAGTTACAACATGTTGCAGCCATTAGGACAATCTTCCTCTAGTAACCTAAATTTGTTTTTCCCTCAGTTTGGTCTAAAAATACACCTTGTTTCAGTTTGGTTGAAGTGAATTCAAGTTGCGGTCTAACCAGAGGACTTCTTACGGAGCGAACAGACAAAGCACCTGTAACCCAAGACAGGCTAAAAGCGAGAAAATGTTTCAGGAAGACAACAGGAAATGGCTCCTGTTGCTCTGCGTTCATTAGCCCTAATTCATTAATATGCAAATTAACCCCAGACACACATTAAACAGAGCCATTCTACAGACAAGGGTAAAGGAGGGATCTAATTTGGTCATCTAAAGGTTATAAATAAATTATTCATGAGATGGGTTTATTTCCGGCCTCAGCATGTCACCGCAATCTCTCTATACAACTCTTCATAAATGCCCTGGTGCGGTGATAAGGTGCTATTGTCCAGGGTGGGGGGTGTAGGTGGTGGTGGGGTATGAGGGGATGGTGGGGGTGGGGGTAGTTTGGGCCTTGTTGGCGCAGCTGTACAATGGTCTGCTCACATCTCCGCGGCAGCATCAGGAGCAGATGGAAGCTCATTTAATTGAATTATTTATTAATTGAATCTCTGAGCATATGCTGGACATTGAGCATCCTGTCTTCCAGCTCAGCCATCATCAGGTTTCCGCTGTGCTTGGAGCTGTGCACCCCCCCCCCCCCACACACACACACACACAATCACACACACACACACACTAAGGAGGGAGGCGGGGGAGATGGAGAGAACGCTCCTAATTCACCTCCATGCCCTGAGACATGTTGCCACTCTCCTCTGGACCTCTTTCTCTTTTCTTCCTGCGCTGGCAGGGTGCTCCAGGCTCAGCCCGGCCATCAGCACTTCTGTGAGGAGAGACAAACCCTGTGCTCCAGGGCACATGGGCAGCAATACACAGCAACACAACAACAACAACACAACAGAGCAACAAATAGTAACCCACAGCAACACAATAACAACACAACAACACAGAACAACATACAGTTACCCAAAGCAACAGTAGCACAACACACAGCAACACCACAACGACATACAGCATCACCACAGCAACCCATAAAAACACAACAAAAACACAACAACAACAGAGAGCAACACACAGCAACAACACAGAGCAACACACAACAATCCACAGCAACACACTGACACAGCAACACACACTAACCCACAGCAACCCACATTGACACGCATCAACCCATA
This sequence comes from Sternarchorhynchus goeldii, assembly GCA_028565775.1. Lineage (NCBI taxonomy): Eukaryota > Metazoa > Chordata > Actinopteri > Gymnotiformes > Apteronotidae > Sternarchorhynchus > Sternarchorhynchus goeldii. The sequence goes on along the minus strand of JAOXYF010000020.1, from coordinate 12,643,937 downwards.
GTATAACATAGCAACATAACAACCCACAGCAACCCACAACAACACACAGCAAAACACAGCAACCCACAGCAAAACACAGCAACACACAGCAAAACAGAGCAACACACAGCAAAACACAGCAAAACAGAGCAACACACAGCAAAACACAGCAAAACAGAGCAACACACAGCAAAACACAGCAACCCATGGCAAAACACAGCAACGCCCAGCAACTTGCAAAGACATCGAGCAATGCACCACAGCACACAACACAATACAGGGCATTGTATGTTAAGCAAAATCCCCATGGGGGAGAGAGGGTGGAGTGGGTGGGGGTGACTCCACTCATTCTGAGACACAGATGGGGATGATCCTTGTTTAGCTGGAATAGTGTCCAAAATGATAGTTTTTTTTTTTTTTACTTACAGATGTGTATGTGTCAGTCTGAAACCCTAAACCTCAGATCACACGCTGACTACACCATCACATCACAAAGACTAACAATCTAGGCAAGTGTGCTAAAAGGCTTAAACAGGGTTTGCTCTATGGAACAGACTGCATGCTTCATGCAGTCAGAATGAGAAAAATATTAATATTTCAGGAGCTCGAGCTGCCGTGGTGCTCAGTACATCTCATTGTGGTTAAACGCACATGTCATTAGAATTCATCATAATTGTCCGACAGACAGTTGAGTCACATCTTCATGACCTAAAATTTTCCATCGTGTGTCACTCAAACATGGGTGAAATAGCTTTGCTCTTCTCTCCTGCCTGGGTGGTCTACCTGCAGCCACAGCCGATAGCCCTGAGAGCGACTGTCCACGCTGTGAGAGCGACTGTCCACGCTGTGAGAGCGTCTGTCCACGCCACGCTATTTGTTGTTGGCCAGATCACACCGAGAGGATGTTTAATGGACTCATGGCCAAAACCCACTGCCTGCTGAAAGCAAATCACAAATCACAATTTCACAAAACAAAACAGAACAAAAAAACCCAAAACAAACAAAAAAGCAAAGCAATAAAAAACCCCAAAAAAACCCCCAAACAAAAGCAAAGCAAAAACACTCGACAAAAAACAAAACCAATATGAAAGAGAGAAAGAGGGGAAGCCAATCAAAAAAGGGTTGCGGTGGTATCAGTTACTTTGCGTGGATCCTTGAAGACCATCCCTGGGTAATTTCGAACGCAGTGAAAGCATGAGAAGCAGGGAGGCATGTACCCGCTACACAGAGTCCTGGAGACAGACAAACACGACGATGTGATGCTCTCAGAACCGTTCGGGGGAAACCCGGGGAGCTTTCAAAGCCTTCGGAAAGAGCTCACTTCCGAGCTGGAACTTGGTCTGTTGTTACCGCTGTGTTCAAGAAAAAAAAAAAACCATCAGGCGTTGCTGTGATGTTTCAGGTACACGTCTCTCCATGAACCTACACCCAAGCGTTGGAAATAACATCAGCAGGCAGGAGGCTGGGCTCCACGGTCGCTTGTACCTGCTCAGCTGCACGGGCCCTTAATTGCCTCATGGCTTCATCTCAGCGGTGAGAGGAGAGGAACCAATTAAAAACCAAACGTGTCCTAGGAGGCGTTTGCTATTTTCAGACCCATGAACGGCTTCTGCTGTGCGCTGTGACAGAATGGAAGCGAGGTGGATTGCAGGGAAAGCGGGCCCACGTTCAGAAATGCTTCGGCTGTTGCTGTGCTATTTGCACAGTAAGAAAATGCAAGGTGGCAAGCAGTGATTTTTTTAAGAGAGGTGTCTGAGGTGATCTTTCAAAAGGGGGACTTTTACAAAACCCAGCGCTTCTGACAGCTTGTAACAGTCAGTGCGTTCTCACGGCAGCGTCTGGCTGAAGAGTTATATCTCCAGAACCAGCGAACAGTTCATCAACCATCTTTTCTTCCCCCCTATATTATTTCAGGCAACTAGTTTTCCAAAGTTGTCACTGTAATGTAGAACACCAGTAAACGGTTTCCTGCTTTTATTTTATTAACCCTGCGCTCTCTCACTGCGGGACGCTTCTGAGTGTAAGTTTTAAAAAGAAAAAAAAAATGAAAGATTAAATTATCAGTGACAGATAATGCATCAGCTGTATGACTTGGTATTGTGATTATTTATAGTTTTAGGATCAAAGGGTTCATGATTCTCATCTATGCAATGCCTCCTGCACTCAAAAGTATCATAGGGTCAAAGTTCAACTCACATTGTCTTAGTGCTATTTTGACTTATGGGGTCAAAGGTGGTCAGAGGCACGAGTGCCATAGAAGTAATTTTCTAGGGTCAAAGTGCAAAGTGGAATATGCGGTTGGCGCTGCAGGGAGCACACTCATCTTCAGGGTGACCTTTTCATGTCTGGTGTTAGAAGGGGCTTCAGTTAACAGCATGGCCTTGAAGGAAAACAAGCCTCATGTGCCTCTGTGTTCCTGGGAGTCCTGTGCTTGAGCCATATGCACTAAACCAAAATATTGTTTTAACTTGTCTTGCAATCTAAGCTTTAAAGGAATCTGAATGCTTCTGCATTCTCCCTCTCAGTCTCTCTCTCTCTTTATGTGTCTGTGTGTGTGTGTGTGCTCATGTCTGTGTGCGTGTTTGGTTTTGTCTATGTGTGTGTATGTTTATAAATGTTTGAATACACCTTTGTTGTTTAATGTTGGTCTTGTTTAATCCTACTTCCTGGCTAGGATTCGGTGAGCTAATGACAAAACACTTTTGTAAGTTGGATAAGAGTGTCTGCTAAATGACTTAAATATAAATGTAAATGTAAAATTCTCCAGGTGCTGACACACACCTACCTCACAGCTCTAATCAGTGCTGGTCCTCTTCTGCTGGATTCAGTGCTGGTCTTATTTTGTTGGATTCAGTGCTGGTCTGCTTCTGCTGGATTCAGTGCTGGTTTTGTTCAGTTGAATTCAAAGCTGGTCTTGTTCCACTCTGTGATCAGCTGCTGTTCACCTTCTTGTGTTCTTCGTTCATCTGCCCCAGCATGTCTAACTATAGTGCTTTGAAGCTCTGGTCTGGAACTGTGGTGTTCTGGAACTGTGGTGATGTTCTGGAACGGTTGTGTTCTGGAACTGTGGTGTTCTGGAACTGTTGTGTTCTGGATTTGTGGGTGAAGGTAGACAGTAAAAATGACTCAACATGAACTCAGGAACTAGAACAGCCATCTCTCCATTATTCAGATGCCAGTGCTGACTGTCAAAATTGAAGATTCACAGAAGGACCTCACTTCTGTTTCTTTTCTTGGCTTGCTGTTGGTTGTCCAAAAAATATTATTCGGGTACTGGAGGAACTGGGGAAACTGGGAGAACTGGAGGAACTGGGAGAGGAATGAGCGAGTCACTTTTTTCTCTCTGCTTATTCTGTGTACCCAAGGTATCAGGTGTAGTACAGGAACAAGTCTGATATAACTCCTGAACTCAGCAGGGCAGTAAAAACACTCCTGACCTCAACACTACAATGGAAATACTCCTGACCTCTGACCTCAACACTGTAATGGAAACACACCTGACCTCTGACCTCAACACTGCAGTGGACACTCTCCTGTCCTTTGACCTCAGCACAGCACTGCAATGGAAGCTCTCTGGGCCTCCCTGGTATTGAACTGCTTTTTCTGTATGGAATTTTTCTCCCCATGAAAGAAAACACACGACATCACAGTACTGACACACAATTCACTCAACATTAATTTCCACACAGTGAAGAAGGCAAGTTATTTTGAGAGCCGTGCTGTGGGGTCTCCTGGGCAGGTACAGCTGGTAAACAATGTCTGGCTGATCCTGTAAACGGCCTTCCAGAAATGCAGAACCAGCGGGAAGTCTTTGATTATCACCAGTAGTAGGCAACCTCTGGTCCTCTGGATGAATGAAGAACATCTTGCATCAGCACAGATTTGAGAATAAAACCGCACACACAGACACACACACACACACACAATTACACCCTTACCACCCAGAATCAATTTTGGTGATTACAGTAGAGTAGAATTTAGCCTTCCAGTGCTGGAAAACTCTTCATACTTTCCTCTCATTCACAAACAAAAACAAAAACAACAACAACAAAAACAACAACAAAAACACACAGGAAATACACAAGTGTGCCTGAACCCTCCCATAATGCCATTGCATATCTGAATCTCACTAATCAGATATAAAAAGAAGCTTCCCATTGGGAATACAGTAGAGGGAGTGCGTAGAGTGAGGAGAGGGAGGAGAGGAAGTGCCTCTATCTCCAATCCAGTCCTGTTATGTTGGTTGTTTTGAATGCATATCTGTGTAAATGTTTTCAGTAGTCTCCATGCATTCTGTTTCCATGGCGTTTCTTTAAGTTGAGCTGTCATGCTGATCAAGTTCAGATATATATATGATCGAGCTGTTTATGTAGAGGCTGATTTCTGAATATACCCATAATGAGCCCATGTTCCTGAATAAAATCTTTAAGCCGCCCAAAATTGCAAAACAAATACAAGATGATGTATAGAAAAAGAAAAGTAAATATGCATCCATATAACATCCGTACACAAGTACTTCCTGTTTACTGAAATACGATAAAATTCATCTGTTAAGTTCCTGTCGGTCTGTCCTGTATCCTTCTACTGACTGAATCTGTACCTGAGGAACACCAGAGAGACGACCACCATCACCTGGGTGTATCATCAGAAACACGATTAACGTGTTTTACCCAACAACATTTACAGAAATCTAAAACCTACTGCTTGTCTCTCACGGCTTGGATGGCTGTATTTTTAGCGGGGAGGTTAGATGGGTCAGAGGTGCATTGTGGGTATCGGGTGTATTGATCGGAGGCGTCTGCTCGGATGGCACCAGGCTGACCCTGCTCTGTGCTACGGTGGGTGGCAAGCAAACACCAGGAAGGGACCACGATCAGCCGTTCATCTCTTCTCACTCATCAGGAGGTGTTACTGTGGAATACAGCTTGTCCATCAAAAAAAACCCAAAGGCTTTGTGGTCAAGTTATGCTACAATAAACCAGAGACTGTAGTTCTACAGCAGGACAGACTTCACGTGATTCTCCTGCTACGCACACACAGAATAATGTTAAAACACAGCTAGGGTTCTCTCCAGTGTATTCAAAGAAATTGACCTCCTCTGGTTGTTCGATATGCCTTGCATTTTAAACTAATTAGTTCATGAGACACAAATATATTAATCAGGGCAACTCATATGACTTCAGGCTATTGTTTTTCTTGTACAATTTGAGCGAAATTGAAATTTGATATGTAAAAGTGCTCATAAATTGGTGTGAGACCATTATATTCAGACACTACACTGTTCTGTATTACTATATAAATGGAAGGTTTGAGTCCACCGGTGTATGACTACTACAGAAATACTCCCGCCATAAGCCTGAATTATTACACTAATCACTTTCACTGATGGTCTGTCCATATGCTAAGTGTGAGTCTTAACTAAACTCCTGTGGCAGTGTGAGTCCCTGAAGGGTGTATGTGTGTGGTGGGGGTAATGGAGACGTTAGAGACAGATACAGAGCAGATAACGGGTGGAATTAGGCAAACAGATGACGTGATTCTTCTTTTCACTCCGATGAAGTGTATTGAGAGAGCCACACACACATACACACACACACTACACACACACACACACACGCTGAATTATCATCATCACCTTCTCCAGCTATTTTTGGGGAAGTATTTCCTTAAAAGAGTCATATATTTCATTTTTTTTAACAGTCCTACGTTTTACTGAGAATCATCTGCATTTTCTATTACTCCTCAGAAAGCGATGAGGGCAGTTATGCCAAGACCAACAAAGCATTTTATCAAATTTATTTTCACGAGATAGACCAGTGCGAACGCAGGAATGTTGTTTCTCTCATTCTCAAAGGGATTTTTTTTCCCCCCATGGAACCGAACAGGCAGAAGGTTGTCTGTGCTTCTGGTTCAGACCGAACTGAGAAAGCCATCAGCCACGGGAAGATCCGCTGTACCAGATGAAGGCATTGTTAACCCTCATAAATGGGTGACTTTACACGTTTAATAGACTCCCTGCGTACTAATTGCTAAGGGCCTGTGATTGGGTTTCTTTTTTTTGTGTAAGACTGTGTGACCGAGGATGTCTTTATTCTCATATAAAAGAGAACACAGATGTTGCCTTAGAAATTTCCTTTATAATAATTGACTGTTTCCGTGCATTGGTTAATAAGGGGAGGGATAGCGACAGAATTCAGAGCAGAAGGCCTGCTCGTTTGTCTCTCTCAGAAATCTGCAGAGTGAGGCAGCTCTGTCAGATGCCTCTGTGTAAAAGCACAATGAAACTCAGTGCCAAGAATGAAATCTGGTTGTAATGGAAGAGAGAAGCCCTCATGTGTCCATCCTGACGTTGTTATCCATCTCCACATGCTGTACGTGGGAGCAGATGAGATAGCTAGACAGTCTGGTCTCAAGGTGACACCTGGAACGCATTCAAAAATATAAATAATTTGCTTGCAGTATAAAGGCTAAGTAAGGCTGATTACTGATGCTCCATAAGAGAGGAAAGACTGCACAGAAATGAAGGGAAAGAACTTCTAACCCTAGCCCTGGTTTATAGAGGAAGATGTCAGTGTTGGTTAAGACAAAGCTCTGAGCTGATGATCTGCTCCAAGGCTTTGGAGGTCACGGTGAGGGCTTTAGTGCTCAGGAGAAACATCTGCTTGGCTTTGCTCTCTCACTAATCCTGGGTCTGTGTCTCTAATCCATATGCTCCCCCTTCCCCCCTGGGGGCGGCGGCCTTAATCAAGCCCAGGGGGAGGAGCCAAAAGGTAACCGCGAGAGTGCAATTACATCCTCTGATTATTTTAGCTGGGCGGAGTGGCGAGGGTACCGTCAGGTCTCTGGCCTGTGCACTACAGAGTGTTCAGTTTGATTTCAGTACTGTTGTCATGGTGAATCTGAGGGAGCGAATGAGCGCATAATTACCATAGCTTGAGTTTGAATTAAGTCTCAAGACACTGCGCGGTGCGGTCCAAACCATCTGTTTGAGCTGAAACTTTGGTTCAACTCAGAGTTATCTGGGACGTCATCCAGAAATACGTGCAGTATGGTGAGAACAGACTGAGAAGTCTGATAACATGAAAAATAAAACATCCCTCAGAAAGATAAACAAACTGATGAGTTATTTATATCCAAGCTTTAGTCTAATTTGAGCCTGAGGTTCAACCAGGACAGGCCAGACGTTTTCATTCCGGTCCCACAGGATCCCCAGCCACTCCATGTATTTGTTGCAGCCAAACTGCCAATGCATCTGGAAGATCTGGGGTGACTGGGTGTCCCAGCAGTCTAATTTTCTACAGTTTCCTCCACCCATCACATTCTAGCCTGAAAATACTTCCAAATTCAAAATTCACCATTTTCAGAACTTGCCAAGGCATTATGGGGGATAAAGTGGAACAGAAAACATTCTTTGTTGACACGTGTCAAAGGCTCTCATTCTTTGAGGCATATGCACCCATCTCCTTTAACCAGCGTACGGAGTCACGAGCTCGTGACAGCGCTAGCTCGCGGAGGAAAGTTCTAGATGAATATTAGGTTGTAGGGGTTGGCTTGGCTTATGTGTCTGTTCTCAAAAGATTACTTCTATTTGGCTTAAAGTTAAATTTAGTTTAAGTGGAGGTATTGAAAATGTCCCAATAGTCATGGTTGCTTCTCATTACTGTCCCTCTCATCACTTCTCCTCTCCTCCTGCCCCCTCCTCTTCTCTCCTCCTTTCTTCTTTCCAGTCTTTCTTGCTTCCTTCTTCTCTCCTCTCTTCTTGTTCACTCACCAACTTTGCTTTAAATTAGATGACAGTGTTCAGGAAGGACAGGAGTTGTGGATGTGAGTGAAGTGTATTGTTTTGGGACACACCCCTCTGTGGGGTTACCTGGCTGCAGGTGTATGGAAGGTGTGAAGTGTGTGCACCTGTAGCTCGAAACTTTCAGTACTGCTGTTCTGCTTGGAAGGGCGCTGTCTGTATGTCTGTGATTAGCCAGCTAGTTTAACTGCTTTGTTTTTACATTGGGCTCTGGTTACATAGGTGAGTATGAACTTGCTTGTGTGAAAGAGACAAACGAGAAGTTTGTATTCAGGAACAGACAATGGAGAGTATCACCACTGATCTTTAGCCTCTTCTGCGGTCTGGAGTTATCCAGGAGCTCATTTCCCTTTAGCCATGGCTGGTCACAGACTTGGGAACACACACACACACACACACACACACACACACACACACACACACTCTGGCCATCTGACTCCATAAGCTCATCTATCACTCACCGTATCTTTAGAGAAAGACCACGTCTGGAGTCACTTTGCCACAGAGTCGCGGAGGCTTGTCTGCAGACTGGTGGAGACGAGGAGGTGGAGAAAGGAGCGTGGTTGGGTGGGGACGTAATGTGGTTTTGAGAAGCATGTCCAGTCACTGTTCAATCTGTCTCTGAAATCCTCGGTGGGTAAAGGAGACTTAGTTTCTCTGCTCTCAACAGAAAGGTCCTCTGATTGCAGAGAGAGGATAGATGAATACTTACAATGTACGGGCCATGACATGTCTGTCTAACAGCCAGTCAGAAATCTTGCATTTGTTCAAAGAACACATTTAGAGCAGACGTGTGTGTGTTTTTGTGTGTGTGTGTGTGTGCGCACTAGGGCAACTTACTGCCATTATAGTACCCCGTCTGGCAGTAGAGAGTCGGAGCTCCACTCCTATTTGCTTCAGATGGAGTAGAACATGGTGGATCGCGTTAAATGGCTTTGTTGCAGTCTGGAAGTAAATGGAAGTTCTTGTCATGGAATTGGTTTTGGAAAACGGATCTCTGAGAGCTGTCAGAATGGGCTGAGATAAAAACAGCAAGGGTTACTTTGCTCTGGCTGACATGTCTGAGAAAACCCAGAGCGTCGGTGCGGCCGTCTCTCCACGCCGTCCAGAACTGCATCAGAGCGCTCTGACAGACGGCTGCACAGGGCGTGAGGCCTGGCTTGCCCTCAACACTGCCTGTACACTCTCTTCATCTGTCTTCTCGCGCTAATGCGATGTCACACTAGACGGGCATGTTTAGCGTTTAAGATGGAGAGCGATTCTGCTCTACAAACCCTCCTTCAGTAACCTTTCCAACGGTAGTAGGAGACCCTGCTGCTCTCCACACCTGCAGTGCTCTGTCCAGCGCCCAGCCTCATTCAGGAGAAACAAGATTAAACAATGCAAACGGTGCCAAGTGACGTTTGTTTACGTGCTCGTGCCTCTTTGGTTTCTGATGATTGAGCGGAAAAGCTCCAAACGTTTCTCTGTTGCAGAGCGTGTGGTTGCTGGAAGATTAAGGGGTAGGAGTTTTTCCATGAATGCCAGGATGCCCACAAGCCACAGTCTTATGGGAACCAGATGGTGCCCTGTGCTGTGTGCCACTCCCACGTCTGGCCTTGATCTCCAGAACAGGGCACTACCCTGCCAGCCTGGCGTACTGGCCCTCCCGTGTTATTTTTGGAAAGTGCCCTCAGTGGAAAATTGCCCTTTCTTTATTTTGCTAAATCAGCTGAGCAGTTGCAGTAGGCTCAGGAGATAGAAGCTAGTGGGGCCCTGGGGGGGTATGAGGGAAACAGAGGCAGTCTGCAGATGGCCGCCATTAGCACACATACGAGACTCTAACCCCCAGTAAAGCTTCACACACTGACTGACCACGTTCCATAACTCTATTTGGATTAATAAAACTTGTGGAAAAAAAAATCACAACCAAATAAACAACAACAAAAAAAAAATCTAATCCATTCAGTTACACAATAAACCCTGAATAATTGTGTTTATAGTCTGGGGTTTATATGGTCATTATAGTAAATAAAACTTAATGGCATATTTATTGCTTGAAGTAAAGCAGGTGAATGATTGGGGTGTTTAAAATTATTCTAGACACTGATTGGATAGAAAATGATGAAGGTTTTTTGTTGGTGAGGAGTTGGAATAGGCAGGCTTTCCCAAGTATGATACACCAGTACAGCAGTAGACCAGTGTATTGTCTGAATCCCAGTATTTAAACACCTTCTGTGTGATGTAACATTTGGTAATGCATTCAGTAATCACAGACACTTTACAATACTGTAATCATTTACAGTAATGTACTGTTTTACAATACTGTAATCATTTACAGTAATGTACTGTTTTACAATACTGTAATCATTTACAGTAATGTACTGTTTTACAATACTGTAATCCTTTCTGTTATTTGTTATTGATGCCAGGTTTAGGGTAACTGTGTACTGCACTGTTCAGCTGTACATTTCAAGCAAAACATGGATTGTACACTTAAACCAACAAGACCAACTCTCACCTTGCAGCCAGGTCTTTGGGGATCTCCTAGAAGACCACCATTTATCTGAAAATATGTTTAAAAACTACATGGAAAAGCACGACATTGTTTTTTTTTTTTTTTTGGAAGACTTTTATGAAGACATCCACTTTCCTAAACTCCTCTGTCCAAACCTAACCTCCTTCAGCACTTTGTGTGTGTAGGTGTAATGAGAACTTGAACAGGTAACCAAGCCAGGAAGAAATTAGAAAATGCTCAAAACAAATGACACCGGAGGGAGTCTTAAACATGAAATAACAAAAAAATACAAGCTGGCAGTTCAAGATGCTTTGGTTCCTTTACTTTAACACTGGCTAACAAACTGCTCTACTGCCTTGCACCGTGCAGACCGGGACCAAGCTGGAGATAAGAGTGGACAGATCTGATTTAAGCCAGTGAGGATGTTTCATTCATGTACATGTGCAGCACAACTTAACTGAGACCTTCACAATCTGGGGTCTAACACTACATCTGTGTTCAAGTAGATAGTTACTGTTATGGTTCTCTAGGGTTAGATAATCAAACTGTTGATTATCATAGGTTGTATGCATATGCACAGTAGGAAAATGTTTTTCTCCAAAACATGCCATTTAACAGGTGAATGAGATTAGGGTGTCTGGGTTTGGTTTACATGTATTTTAGAGTTGGTTTAATCTAGTTCATCTTGATGTGGAGCATGGTTTAGGATGCAGGGTGTAGGGTACAGGGACAGCCCTCAGTGAGCAGATTTCTTCTCACACATAAAAAGTCACATAAAAGCCACTTTTGAGTCTAGTTTTGCCCTTGTCACTCGTCGACTGGTGAGTTATTGGTGCTGTGACCTTTTTAGGAAGTTGGTGAAGGAGAATGGAATGACAAGGCAGCAGAAGAAACAGGTGTGGTAGTTCAGGACACACAAGAGAAGCAAAAGAGAGGGCAAAAACATTTGTCAAACGTGACTTACTTTGTAGTTGCGATGCTGTATGTGCATATCCTTATGTGACCATAAATTGGTCAATGTTAAGAATACTACTAAGATAAAGCCATAGAGTAAGAAGGTAGACTGTAAACAAGTAAAAGTTATTTTTTTTTAATTAAATACACGTTTAAGTGCTTGGGGACTTTGTGAAGAGATGAGTTCAGTCTGTGTTGGAAGACTGAATAGGCAGTTGTATGGATAGGCAATGGAAGTTTATGCCACCTGGAATGAGAAAATGAGAAACAGGGAAGAGTCTTGATGAATGTTGTCTGTTAGATCCTGAGGGATAGTGGTTTAAGTCAAGACGTTTTAGAGACCTGAAGGCAGCGTGGTGCAGAATGGACTTTCCCACATTTAGGTATGTGGGATCTGGTCCAGTTTTGGCTTTGTAGGCTAGCGTTAGTGTTTTAAATATGATGGGAGCTGATACAAGGAGCCAGTGGAGGGAACGCAACAGAGGCCTGACGTGGGAGAAGTTTGAGAGGTTGAAAACAAGATGTACAGATGCATTCTGGATGAGGTGTGGGTCTGATGGCACAGAGCAGAAGGCCTACCAGGAACGAGCTATAGTAGTGCAGTCTGGAGATGATGAGGGACTGAAAAACACCTGACTAGCTTCTATAATGGTCAGATTTTTCTGATGTTGCTGAAGAGGAAGCTGTATGACCAAGTTAGCAATATGAGAAGAGAATGATAGTGAGTTATCCAGTAGTACCCCAAGGATGCATGCTTGTCAGATTGAGTGATCCAAGAGTTCTCTTGTGAATTCCCTAGGCCTTAACTTTGGAAGTCATCTCCAGGGATATACAGCAGCTCAATCTTGCTGAGATGTAGTTTCAAGTGATGAGCTGCCATCCATGAGGAGATATCTGCTAGTCATGTTGAGATATGAGATGAAACCTGAGTGTCAGAGGGTAGGAAGGAAAAAAAAAATCAGTCGAGTATCAAAAGCTTAGAAGGGGTATGAGAATCCATGCACGAATATAACCTCAGTAAGAGGAGGAGTGGTGTATAGGTGTAGAACAGGAGGGTTCCAAGCACTGAGCATTGTGGGACACTGTTCTATATGGAGCAGAGTGTGCATGGAGCCGACGTGGATCTTCTCCAGACCACCTGAAATGGCTGGACCATAGGTGTGTCACAAACCAGTGCCATGCTGTGACAGCAATGTCAAGGCTCATGATGATGGACAGGACGATCTTGTTCTACCATTGTCAAAGGCTGATAAGATATCAAATGGAAAACACATCATCATGGCTGAAAACACTACTAGGACATCAAACACCAATAAATGAGACCACAGCAGCAAAATCAAATGTAAGATTCTCTAGAAATTCGCACTTTGCAAATACTGGACCATTGTCTATTTGGGCTGGTATCTGATATCATCTGATAAGTCAGTACTGGACCAGTGTCTATTGGGGCTGGTATCTGATATCATCTGATAAGTCAGTATTGGACCAGTGTCTGTTTGGGCTTGTATCTGATATCATCTGATATGTCAGTGCCACTCAGCAATGGAAAAATCCTGAAGCAACAACCCTGTTGTTTGCTCTTCAGGGAGTCACAGAAATACACAGAAACATGAAGATGATGAAGTGTCATCCATCAGCTCCAAAATTTCTTTTAATATAGATCAATTGAATACATTTTTGTGGTATCTAGACACTGCAGCAAAAATAGCCTTATATTTTATGGTTTGTGTTAATGGTGAAAGGAATCATCATCATATCTAATTATGCATGGGGCTTGTGCCTAGTCACACTGGAAGCCAGAAATGGCTGTTATATTTTGGAGTGTATTTCAGAGTTTGCTGAGTAATTTAATCCGGTCAAACTGTAGACAATATCAGATCAGTTCCATATTTATAGTTTGCTGTTATAACAGATAGGACACAATAACTGTGGCACGTAAAACCTGACATGAAAAATGTATTAGTCTTATGAGATATCTCTGATGTTTTGCTCTATCTGGTTTAGGAAGGCAGGCTATCCTAACATGACAGAAACATTGAGCAGAGGACATTATTACAGACACAACCCCTTGTCCCCTGTGTCCAGTGCAGTAGATCTGATTACACAGCAAGCTTGTACTTCCTTGGCTGTGTCTGTAACTATTTGGGTTAGGATATTTGTTTGGGCAGCTCTGTAAACTCAAGTCTATGTTCAAGGAAATTGCAAAGTCTGGTGAAGGGTCCTTTCAGTCTATCAGACCTTTTTGTCACACAAGACGGTCAGCTTGTTCCAGTGCCATTCATCTTGTGGTGAATCAGTACAATTCTCTTGCTTAGTTTGAGTGTAACAACAGCTGGTAGTTTACCTGGCAGATTTCAGAGTGAAACTGTGGTTTTTGGTTTACCTTAGAGGTGACAGAGTTGAACACAGACCACTGGCATTATGCTTGAGGTTGCTATTGTGGATTTGAAGGCCACAGTTGTTAAGCAAAGAAATCCAGAAAGTTTTGAAACTGTTTACATCAAAGCAAAACAGATGTCTGAAAAAATAACTTCTCAACTGGCTTCACCTTACGTCCAAACTCTGGTAAACGTTTAACTGCTCTGATGGGTGCACACACGCTCATGTGGGATTTACTTCAGAGCAAAACTTTTTAAACTGCTTTTTAGTTGTGGATGTGGAGCTTAGAGAATGATTAGGGCAGAAAGAGTGAAAGAGGGCATGACGAAGAATCTAAAAAATGTTCTTTCACCTGGATCTGCAGGTGTTGTTTTACATCTGTACCCAGAACAGGCCCATAAAGTATCACTGCTTGCTATGGCCAATCATCAGGGACATGTCCACAAATCTTTCCTTGTACTGAATACATGCTTGGTTATATATCTTGTATTCTCCAGTTCAGCATTAGATGTTTGTGAATTAAATGCTACTCATGCATAATTTTAGATATTTTAAATGATATTGTTATAAACAGTAGTGTTATAAACAATAACATTGGCCTAATCTTTACTTTATTGTTGCAGGGTGAACATAGAAACTCCATCCAGATAGGGACTCAGACTCAAGACTTTACTGCAGAGAGACAAATGGGTTAACGACCAATCCTCCAACCTGCACCACTGTATCAATACATATTCTGTCCTACCATGCTGAAGTTGCCTCTTTTCATTTCAGATAGAATCCTCTTTTGTTAGACAGATTCCATGAGCTGTGCCATTGGCTGGTATGGGAATAAAACAGCTGGTTGGTTTTGGGAAAAGGCCAGAAGGAACACCTGATTGGCTGATATTGGGAAAAGGCCAGAGAGAACACCCGATTGGCTGATATTGGGAAAAGGCCAGAGGGAGCACCTGATTGGCTGGTTTTGGGAAAAGGCATGAGACAACTGCAGCTAATACACACATGGTGGCTGTGTTCTGGATCTTCCAATGTGGATTTTGAGTTGTTCAGGTGAATGATAACAGACCTATAAAGTGACTGCAGGAGCAGATTGTTTGCTGTAATCTGAAGGTATCTGGAGCCCACTCAGATCCATCTGTATATGAATAGTTTTTAGCATTATTGTAATTGTTCTGTTATCAGTCGTCATTACTTTATGAGTGTTCAGGTGTACCATGCAGAGCTGGGAAACACCTCCTAAAACAGCTCTAGAATATTGTGCAAGGGCGATTTTAACTGTCCACCATGCAGACAGAACTGCTGACTGGCTTTTCTCAGTTATTGTAGCCAATCATAATCATTGTTATTGGTGGTTATTTTGGCCCTCAAACTGCATCATGAATTTTATCCATATAAAGAAAGAAGGTACGAGACATGACGTCATAGTCATGTTGGACAGATGGTTAAGAGGTTCTGGAGATGCTGATGTTCTGGAGAGCTCTCAGCAGTATAAATAGTTATGCTGACATTGGTTCCACATTTCAGCTGTGTGACAGTACAGTTATCAGACCGCCAGCTTCCTCTCCCCCAGAACACTTAGCACAAGTCCTCACAGTTATTTCTGACAGAGACAAACCTGAGGGCAATATCATCACAATAAGTCACACAGACGAACCACTGAAACTGGATGACTCAATAACCACCACAGGAGGACAATCAAGCAGAGCGAGACATCCAGACGCCTTCACCGTCCTTTAGTGCAGCTGAGCCAAAACTCAGACAGAATGCTGAACTAATATGTTTTCCCCCATGTTAAACCTTAGCATAAAACACATCTGCTCCCCTTAAAAGGTGATCTTCCCCTCAACCATAATCAATTTACCCCCCTGGTCTGGGGAGGAGCATCAGAGTTGTAATTAGCCCCACTACCATGATTTGTTCAGCTATTAAACTTTATCTTGCTTCAGTTCTTTATGATAATGAAATCGCATCATCAACTCCTACCGCTCCAAACACGAGCAGCTTTTGCTCTGTGGTCTGACACCGCACACTGAGACTGTGATGGAAGCCAGGAAAAATGGCTATCTGCACTTGTCTGGCAAGCTGTCATTTGAAACCATTCCTGCAATTCCAGACTATTCCTGCCATTCCAAACTATTCCTGCCATTCCAAACTGTTCTCTCCATAACAGTTCATTATAGCTCATCAGCACTTGCATCAGGCTACTACCATTCAATCACTCTAGCAAAGTTTAAGGTATTTTACACATGCACACATGCATGCACTCACACATACACATACACACACACACACACACACACTTACACTTCCTCCTGTCGTTTATATTCGGCTCCACAGTCAGACTGACAGCTGTAACCTGTTTAAAGTTCTCGCTGATTAAACATTGCCCGTTTCACTCTGCCACCAGTTACTAGAGCCCGGGATCTTACTGAGAGGCTTACCGAGAGGAAGATGGCATTTATAATGAGCAGTTTGCTTAAAAAGTACTTGATTTGGTTACTGTAAAGAAGGAGCTCCATTGTTAAAGTCATGCTATGAATTTATGAAGTTATTTAAAATCTGCACCACACAACTGGGATTGAACAAATAAGCTTTCCCACCTAAGTTGGCAGATACATATTAATGATTAATATTTTTCTATAGTAATTTACATGAAATCCATCACAATAAATTGCCTTCTCTGCAAATCTAGAGGCTGGCTTAGGTCGACCTAATGCTCAGAAATGCAGCTACTGAACACCCCCCCCCCCCCCCGTCAATGCTCAGGATACTAGACAGGGCAGTGTGCAGCTCTCTGTGGAGAACTGGGACATTTCTTGCCCTTAAAGACATTTCTTCAGCAGAATCATATCAGAGGACATGTAACCCCCATTGCTCCAACCACTCGAGGGGCAAAGCCAGCTGCCGGGGCATTTTTGGAGTCCTTGGAGGGGAGAGAGTGAATCACCATCTCTGGGGATGGCATGGTAGTGTTCCAGCATTTTAAATGAAGGTTAAGTAAGATGATTGTGTTGATCTGCATTTTGATGAGGTCTCCCATGGTGTGTGCTGGCACGACCTCAGTCTCCAAAGGACGAATTCCACGCTGGCAGCTCTAATCGGCCTGCTGGAGCTGGTCCAGGTGTGCTTCACAAAGTGAACGCAATGAACAGGCCTCTGCCACACTGCTGCTGCTCGCAAACAGGCCCTTGCCTAAGCTGATGGATCGAAGGGAGCTGCTCGCTTAAAAGCCTGGGAAAGTATGTCAGATATTTTCAAAAAGCAGACTAAAAACATAAAGCTGCCACAGTGTAGAGAGACTTGGAGTTCAGAAAAGCGCTTTGTGATCGATGTGTTTGTTTATGACTACTGCGTGAGGGGAATATAAGCCGACGTCTTTCAGAAAGCCTGCGTGTGTTCCTGGGCTTCCGGGAGAGCAGGCCAGTGGGCGAAATCCTGAAGAGTAAATACAGACTCGCCCACACTGGGTGAGGAGAGAAAACCCCAGAGCTCCAAGAGAGAAGGAAAAGAAAACGAGGGACAAAGAAAGAGAGAGAGAAAGAAAGAAAGAAAGAAAGATAGAAAGAAAGAAAGGAGAGGCATAAAGAGAGAGAGAGAGAGAGAGAGAGAGAGAGAGAGAGAGAGAAAGAAAGAAAGATAGAAAGAAAGAAAGGAGAGGCATAAAGAGAGAGAGAGAGAGAGAGAAAGAAAGAGAGAGAGAGAAAGAGAGAGAGAGCTTTTGTGCTCCCCCATCCCCAAAGGCAGTACAGGGTTTGCAGTGGTCAGTCTACAGTCAGGAAGTACGTGATGTATGACTGGGAGTTCCTGTGGTTTAAGCTGCACGCATTAATAACAGTCCAAACACGCAGCTCGGGAAGGAGGAAGGAGAAAAATGCTACTCAAAGACATATGGAAATGATTTTCTTTTTACCCTTTCAAGTGATATGTCTAAGGGCTTTGGAGTCAAATTGCTCAACACATTTAAACTTGTGTTTATATTTAAAGAAAAAATAAAGGACATAGTGACCCTTTCAACCCAGTACCCTCCTATTACCCATAAACCCCAAACACACCCAGTACCCTCCTATTACCCATAAACCCCAAACACACCCAGTACCCTCCTATTACCCATAAACCCCAAACACACC
>JAOXYF010000020.1:12589637-12607813 GCA_028565775.1 Sternarchorhynchus goeldii | reverse complement strand
GACAGTAAAGGGTGGAGAACACCACTAGTGTGGAGCTGAGGAGGACAGTAAAGGGTGGAGAACACCACTAGTGTGGAGCTGAGGAGGACAGTAAAGGGTGGAGAACACCACTAGTGTGGAGCTGAGGAAGACAGTAAAGGGTGGAGAACACCACTAGTGTGGAGCTGAGGAGGACAGTAAAGGGTGGAGAACACCACTAGTGTGGAGCTGAGGAGGACAGTAAAGGGTGGAGAACACCACTAGTGTGGAGCTGAGGAAGACAGTAAAGGGTGGAGAACACCACTAGTGTGGAGCTGAGGAGGACAGTAAAGGGTGGAGAACACCACTAGTGTGGAGCTGAGGAGGACAGTAAAGGGTGGAGAACACCACTAGTGTGGAGCTGAGGAAGACAGTAAAGGGTGGAGAACACCACTAGTGTGGAGCTGAGGAGGACAGTAAAAGGTGGAGAACACCACTAGTGTGGAGCTGAGGAGGACAGTAAAGGGTGACTACTTTGTACGTCTAAAATCTAAGTTAAACAAACATTGACTATCACAGCATGATCACATGTGTTACTTCATTGGTTTGATATGGTTCTGTTTTTTATTGTAAAAAAAAATGAAAATAAGCAATGAGTAGGTGTGTCCAAACTTTTGACTGATACTAAATATATATATATATTATATTCTCCCCCATTGTGGCAATAAGCACATCTAGTCTTTTACAGAGACTGTTCTGATTTTTCTGTTTTTCAACACTGCATAGAAATGTCCTAAATTTTCTGGTTGTATTCTAATAAAGAGACTGTGAAGTAATTATATATGATCATTATATCATTATTAAATCAATAAAACAATAATGGTTGCCTAAGACTTTTGCACAATATTGTATATTAAGTAGAATATTTAGCTCTATGCCTCTGTATACATGACAGTAGCACCTCAATCAGTAATGCCTCATTCAGTAATGTCTTAGTAACACATCAGTCAGTAGTGTCTCAGTGAGTAACATGTCATTCAGTAACACCTTAGTCAGTAGCATTTCAGTCAGCAACTCTTTAGTCAATAGCCTTTTAGTCAGTAACACCTCAGTCAGATGCACAATGGTCAAGCATAAATACACTGGTTTCAACACTATAAACAAACCCAATGCGTTTTTTAAACTTTGCTGTAGTCTTTATTTTGTATGGATGTCTGGATCTACACTTAACAAGGCATGTAGTTGTTCTGACTAGTAAAACTGCTCCTGGCACTTATTTCCAAACCCAGCAGTCTTGTTTATTTCCTTGCTCTGACTCCTTTGAATTATCCTCACTTAAATCAAGGCAGTAGATCAATACAGGTGGAACAACCAAAGAAAGGAAAGACAGACCGAACCAGTGCGCCTGTGATTGGTTATTTATTTTTCCAACACTAGGGCATGCGGCACCAGGTCGCATCAGTACCTCTGTGACCTTGGACAGCATGTTTGGGGAATTTTGTACCCAACAAGACTGGGAGAAAGAGTGAGACTAGAAGAAGCTGGGAGGTCATTGGAAAACCTGCAAGACCACATCAAAACTCGGCACACAGCCTGCACCCACAGTGCAGTCACAACACTATGGTTTCTCCAGGTATGAACCAACTGGGAAGCTATGAATTCAGGATAGTTCCCATAGGTCATAGTAGGACAATACCAATCAGATATGAAACTGAATACATATGGTGTAAAGCTGTACATATTACACGTGACTGCTTTGTTTGCTTCAGTCACTGAGTGAGAAAGTGCTATACATTAAGTAATTTAGTGTTAGTGATGACTAATTTAAAAGCAAACAAGTACACAAAATTACATACATATTGCTTACTGACCATCTTTAAATGTTTGACTGGTATCAGATATTGAAGCAGTTATTTTAACAGGCAGATATCAGTTACTGAAGCAGTTACTTTAACAGGTAGATATCAGTTACTAAAGCAGTTACTATAACAGGTAGATATCAGTTACTGAAGCAGTTACTTTAACAGGTAGATATCAGTTACTGAAGCAGTTACTATAACAGGTAGATATCAGTTACTGAAGCAGTTACTTTAACAGGTGGATATCAGTTACTGAAGCAGTTACTTTAACAGGTAGATATCAGTTACTGAAGCAGTTACTTTAACAGGTAGATATCAGTTACTGAAGCAGTTATTTTTGTAGGGGTTTTTGTTCCTATATTTAATTATCCCTGCTCTACTTACCTACAACCAACGAAGGAAATAGGAGCGGGCGAAGGTTTAATGTGTGTAAAAGGCAATAAGTTTATCTGACTCTATGTTAGAATTACAAATTCAGAGGTTTATCGTTCGGCGATCCAAATTTATGGTTTAACCTAGTAAACATGCACCACAGATTGGATACTCTGTAGGGAACTGGTATCTACAGTCTCTTTAACTATCACTCTAGTTAGTGAATTCTTACAAATCATAATGCTGGATGAAGAGTAGGATTAAGTTAACAGGGTTTATTTGATTATTACAAGTCCATCAATTACACATTGCAGTCGGTTAGATATTGCAATGTGGCAATACATGTTAAGAATAAGAACGAGAGATAGGGAGAGCAAGGTCCAGGGAGAGATTTCTCCAAACCTGACTCCTCAGTGCACCAGCTCCAAACCCTCTTCTCCAGCTCCACTCTCCCCAGACCTCCACCACTCTCTACCCAGTCTCTCTGCAGCCCCCCTCTGTCTTATCTTAACCAAGAACCAAGTTTGCTACCACCGACCAATCAAAAGTAACCACCTGCTGGCATCCCCTCACCATAAAAACAGCCACAGGAACTATTAACCCTTTGTGGTGGGGCACAGCCCAAGTGACCATTGTGATTTTACCACCCTGATCTCTATGAGAGATCAAAGGTATGTACAGCAGTGGGGGTAGATGAGGAGAGACCAGCATTTGGCAGTAATGACCAGCTGCAGTACCTTTAACAATATCAGTTACTAGTGGTGTAAATATTAGTTACTGAAACAGTTACTGTAACAGGTAAATATCAGTTACTAAAGCATGAAGGCGATCATGGTCATAACTGCAAAGCCTAAAGTTCTTAGTGACCAAAAACACAGAAAATAAAGGTTGAGGTGTCAGCAACACTGACATTTTCCTGATAATGGAAGGCATGTCAATGATAGGAGTAATTACACCATACAACTGGCATCCTTTGTGATACAGGGTCAAGGAAGTATACCCAGGGTCAGGGAAGTATACCCAGGGTCAAGGAAGTATACCCAGGGTCAGGGAAGTATACCCAGGGTCAAGGAAATATACCCAGGTTGTTTTTTTCAGTAAAAAAAGTGTCAGGGTAGGGATAAATGAGATGGAGGTATATTTTTCCTAGTTATGCATGTAATTACATAGGGTGCATTAACTGAAAAAAAACTAAAAAAACATAACAGTATATTGCACTCCTAACAGTTTTCCCACAACACGTCATATCAAAGTGTTCTAATTAGGTTTCATTGTTTCATGGGTCACTGTCTGTTGCTTGGCCTGGTTTATGTCCCATGAGAAACACACATTTGTCTTTTATCTTAATTCGTGCTGTGCATTACACTGCCGTGTAACACCACTGAATGAAACAGCCACTTTATTCACTGTTTGTTCATTCATTTTTTATAAAGGTCATCGGAGAATAAAATCACACGTCGGACGTTTATCGACGGACTGATATTTTTTTTTCTCCGGCGCTGGAGCTACGTGTCTCACTACGTGCTTTACGGACGGATTTCAGGAAAAGATGAGGGGATGAATTAGGAAGTCTGGGATCGGCTGGGAATCAGGCAAGTGCCTCAGAGACTGACTCTGACTGGGAGATGTACTTTTAAGTCCATTACGGAGACAAGGGGTCATGCTTTTCGACATGTAAAATCCACATGCACCAATTCCTCTTTAGATGAGGTTGAGCTCCTATAACACTCTGCCCTGAAGCTGCCTTGTTTCAACCCTATGCCTGACCCAAATCTCACAATAACTGGATCAGGCATGTGTTAGAATTACTCTTAATGTTCCAGTTTATTCTGCAAAGATTTTTTTTTTATTTTTTCCCATGTTCCCAGTTGGGTAGCTTTTATGCTCAAGCTGTGTATTCATTTGGTCTTTCCCTAAACTACAGTGTTGAAGACAGTTTCAGAGATGGACTGTACTGATTGTTCACCCAGTCTGATGTAATTTTATTGGTGCAACACCAAAAGTTACATCATAAAATCGATTAAAGGATGATATAAACGAACTGGTCTGGCTTTATCCCGTTTTAAAATAAACCATCATTGAGCACAAATGATAAAGAGTGATGAATAAGCAATGGAGAAGTGAACCGCTGAAGACTGCCGTTGGCAAGGATGTTTAGACCACTGCTCTGAGCTCAGAGATGTAACACAGATCAAATCCGTAACGGATTTCTTTTAAGGTCTTAATTTGGATTACTTTCACTTTACTGAACTCTGCATGACATCTTAATGCTGACTGAAGTTTTGATTCCTGTGTGATGAGTCATGTTTGCACGAAAAGTGGAGATGTCTCAGATCTGCGTGGTTTTGAGTGGTGTTATCACCTCCCATTTAACATAACTGCAGCTCCCTTCCACCTACACACATGCACATGCAAATAACTCCACATATTAGCATAGCTCCTGCGAGCCCTTTTAACTATTCATGTAAAATATGTTAATAGAGTATAAATGAAAAAGGGAGATTTATGCAAATCAATACAAAGCTCAGAACGTGAAGCCACTCCTTTAGAAGGTGATGTGTTGACTTGCAATGAAAACAATTAAGAGGCTATTAAGTGATAATAGTGACTCCAGAGACAGACGGGTTCACGCCTTCCGTGTTCTCAGCCCACACCCGGTCCTGTGGAGCCAGCAGGGGGCAGAGGGATGAAGACGAGGAGGACGAAGAGGAGGTGAACTAGCACCAGGAAACCCATGGCTCAGTAAAAGTAAATTCTACACGCGCTATAATCTGGGAGGAAGCGTGCTGGAAAAGGGGTGGCACTCCTGAATACTGATGCAGCCGTAGACGTGCTGACACCCAGGGAGGCCGACACACTCAGCACACAGGAACCCGCACTCCCTCTTAATACACCGCACCTCTTTATAAGCTCACACGCGGTTTTTGCAGCTCACTGCTGAGGTTGGTTCCATGTGTATTGTTTAAAACTTCATTTCGAGTGAGTTCTCACAGTGCAGATTCATTTCAGCTTTCGCTGAATCACAGAGGGGTTTCAGGGAGGATGGCTTTTCCACACTCTCTTCTCTAGCGCACACTATAATGTATGATGTGCTGCTTATGAACTGAACCTGCTGGAATTTGTTTCTGTATGTGAGGAAAGTGGCTGTATGTGAATGGCAATATTCAAATATGGAGGTGCATCTGAACCAGACTGTTTGATCCAGTTTACCATGCAAAGAATGTCTGTCTCTGGCTTGACTGGAGACGCTTTTGCCCCTCACGACTCTTATGAAGTGCCCTACCCAAAACCCCTATGAATAACAGGACTCTTTAAGTATCTTAAATAAAACCAAATACATTGAAATATTGTGGGAGGGAACGATTTTGCAGGTACATTTTTTTAAAAGATGAATTATTCACGAGTACTCTTGAGAAGGAAGTACGGACTCGCGCTGTAAGAGGTACGCAGGTACACATCAGAACCACTAAGCCATGCCGATTAGTCATATGCACACCGAGTCCGGGGTAACCGTGGGAATGTGGTGTATGCAGATTGGCTTTTGATAGATGGGTGCAAGAGGCGTCTGCAGCAGGAAGATTGGAACGGGAGAAGTAAGGAACTGGTGAGCACTTTCTGCTTTCCCTCAGGGCCGCGCGACTGGACCGAGTTCATCTCGTAGATGGTGATGTAATGGAACTACGTCCCTGCCCATGTTTAATGAATGCAGTTTACTTGACGCATAAGATGCTCAGACAGTCTGTTGGTCATGTCAGGCTATTGGCGACCTCTCTCGTTCTCGTCTCCCGTGCGTGCGTGAACCGTCCAGGCTGGGTCTCCGTGGGCCAGACCGCCGCACCATCTCCGACTGAGCGAGACGCGCGGCTCTCCGAAGCCCAGCCCCATCCTCGGTTCAGCTTATCATTAAAAAAAAAAAACAACTCAGCACAGGGCCTTCAGAGCCTTTGCTTAGTGCATGTCTGCAAATGTGGCAGTGTTTGTTGTGGATTACACTGTAATGACAGTCCAGCAAGAGGCCTCGTGTGGCCCACACTAAAGCCCTGATCACATATTACTGAAGGCCATTGCCAGAGTGCAAGGCTTCTAACAGGGGAACCCTGCAGGATTGCTCTTTAAAAGCCTCTGTTGTTGCTTCTCAAAAATGGACCAGAATGATTCCTGATCGCTGGGTCTTTAATGTGCTTTGTGGAGAGAGTTTAATTTCATGGGCATCTGCTAGCACTGAATTAGATCACTTCTGCAGCTTCTCTAAATTCTGTGCACTTGAGAATTTCAGATGAGCTGTGGAATTAATCTGCTGTGTAGAATTAGGATGATGAATGTGAATTTCTGGAGCTGTGTTTTAATCGCCGCAGTAACTACCAGCCTAAATGACTTACAGCTCGCGAGGGTAGTATGCGACTGAAGTGATATTAGAGATCTGATTAATGTGTTGGGAGGATATCCTGCAGAAGGACGTTCTGACAAGTTCTTTTGTCAGCACTGTGTCGTTAGCATGCACAGCAGGCTGGCTTGTTTACCTAAGAGTCTTTTTTGTATTCTCACAGGCTCTTTTCTTCTTTTTTCAGACCATGATTTAGCCGAACCCCGGCGAAGAACTGAGCTGGGGTCATATTAACCTCACACCAGGCCCTGGGCTTCCCACTCCTAATCTGGTGTGTAACGTATGCTTGACAAGCCATGACTGCCTTTGTGTCCTCTACGATCCTTGCAGTAGGCCTCTGAAACTGACCAATTCTCAGATAGTCAGATAGAGCTTACAGAGAGAGAGAGAGAGAGAGAGAGAGAGAGAGAGAGAGAGAGAGAGAGAGAGAGAGAGACTGAGACTGAGACAGCAAGTAACAGAGACAAAAAGAGACAAATATAAAGACTCACAGAGAGATACAGGGAGAGACAAAGAGAGAAAAATGAAAAAGATTGAATATGTAAAGAGTTTTGGAAAAAGAAACCAAACAAGACATATTTTCATATTTTCAGTTTCTGGAAACACAGACATCTTCCTGGATATCAGGCATAACCTTCTCAGGGAGTTCCTACAGTTTCTTTGATTTAGTTCATATACAAGTCAAACTGAGGGACCAGAAATGTCTCAGAAATGATGAGACGCCCCAGCATGGAACATTTCTCCAGAGTATAGTAGAGTACAGTAGAGTATAGTAGACTCTGAGTCAAACATCCTCACTAATAGCTCTGCTGTTCTGAGGGAATAACAAGAGGATAGAATGTGACAGTGCTAAGCAACAGGTATGTCCAGACACACACACACACACACACACACACACACACACACACACACACACACACACACACACACACACATGCACAATATCCCCAAAAGGAAGGTCTAGCCGAAGTGCAGAGTGCCACACATCTGCAGTTGCATTAAATATTTGCCAGCTCTAATGCACCTGATTCGAATGCTGTATCAGAACTGATCTTTGCGCTGAAGTTAACTGTGTCTAACCCAAAAGAGGGAACATTTGGAGGGAATGTCACCAATTACAGAGTGTTGTCATCTTTCCAGGAGTCGTTCGGGCTCGTCACGTTACCTATCATTTAAGCTTGCTTGGGCATGCATTTTACAAGGCTTCTTCCCTGGGAATAATGTGCTGGATTTGATGCTGCTTCCCTGGGAATACTGTGCTGGATTTGATGCTTCTTTCCTGGGAATGCTGTGCTGGATTTGATGCTTCTTTCCTGGAAATACTGTGCTGGATTTGATGCTTTTTCTCTGGTAATACTGTGCTGGGTTTGATGCTTCTTTCCTGGGAATACTATGCTGGATTTGATGATTCTTTCCTGGGAATACTGTGCTGGATTTGATGCTTCTTTCCTGGGAATACTGTGCTGGATTTGATGCTGCTTCCCTAGGAATTTTGCTATAGAAAAACTGTCCTTTTACTCTTGAATCCTAGGCACTCTGTATTCAGAATAACTCCATCCTACCAACATCTCCCACCATCTGCATAGCTTACTGTGAGAGAAAGAGCTCTTGTTTCAGTGATTCCTCCGCTGACAGTCGTAGGAAGATTGAATATGTTGAATGTTGTCCCTAGAGTGCTATTACATCTGTGTATGGTGAAGCAGGTGGGATTACTGTTCCAAGCTGGCTGTGAGCTGTTCCAAGCTGGCTGTGAGCTGTTCCAAGCAGACTGTGAGCTGTTCCAGGCAGGCTGTAAACTGAAGGATTTCCTGGCTGGTTAGATGAGGCTAGCAGAAAGACTGACTGACTGTACTCCTGTTCTTCCATTGTTCTATTTTCAAGTCCTCCCGCACTCTGAGGCTTGGCCAAAGAAACTGAACCTCCCCGTCCATCCACAGCCCACCGCACATCTGTAGAAGACGGAGGTGCTATTTCCCTGCCCCCTCCATAACGCACTTCTCCCCAACCATCAGAAAAGGAGGCGTCGCGTGTAACTGCCTCCGCTGAATATATTTTTCCACGTGTGTCAGCAAATATGAAAAAAATAGGGTTGAAATAATTGATCCCAGCCCAACAGGGGGCCATTTTCATACCCCATTCCACTTATGGTGCTGACAGCCCCCCAACACACACACACACATGTACAGATGCATGCATACATACACATTCATTCAAAATGTATACACACGCATTCTACCACAGCCATTAGGCTGTATTTCGAGTTTTCCACTTTGTGTGCTGAGGGAGCTTACATCACCATGGAGATGTGTGCTAACCCTTCCACAGCCATCCAGTCTCATGCTGGGAATCAGGATAGATCAGGGCAAGGTAGAACACCTGAAAACCCAGATGTGCACGGGAACACACTGCTTGGTCATTTGTTCAGTGCTAGACACGCCATAATGAAAGCCATGTTGTCTGCAGGACAGTACAGGACACAGAGGGTGTGCGGGAGAGAGCATGTGTGTAGGACAGGGAGTGGGTGCGGGACAGAGCGTGTCTGCAGAACTGAGCATGTGTGTGGGACAAAGCATGTGTGCAGGACATTTTCTGTTTGGGTTCCTGAGCCACAAACATCTTCGAAGATCATTATATTAGAAGAAAAATTTAGTACCAGCAAATGAGTTTGTGAATAATAAACTAGTTTCTACTGCAGAAGGTAAAATGTGTTCCTATGAGTGATGCAATGCATGGTTAAATATACTAATCATATTTCCCTTTACACTGTCCCTGAAACAACAGTGTTTAATGTCACCTTAAAGAGAAAAAACAAATAGCCTATTGAATGTCTGTGCGTGTGTTTGTAAATTCCCTCTGACACCGATCTCGAATTAAATTAGAAAACACTAATTTAATTCCAGATGTGTCTGAATGCATAATGCTGTAATGGAATTTATGAATACCCCAAACAAAATAAACAAACAGGCAAAGAATTCTATGATAAATTGGCAGTCTTGCCTCCAGCAGAGTATACTGCTTGCCGTTTGAGTGTAGAAAACAGTCCACAGCACTCCGATCGACGTGAGTTGCAGGTGGACGTGACTGTTCTCCCTGAATTCATCCTCCCTGAATTCACTGCACCTGTTCTCACATTTGTGTTAAGTCTACTGACCATGCAACTAAAGAGAAATTACACATCCTCTCCTTCTCCCTCCCTCTGTTTTGCTCCTGTCAGAATGTAAAGAAACGATTCTCTGACATGTTAGTTTCTCAGTAACCAACCAATGAGCAAAGGAGGACTGGTTGGGGAGGATCTGTTAATATGCAAACAGCAGTCAGGAGAGCTAATGAGGGGGCTGATGCTATACTGAATTGATTAGTTTGAAAACCTGCACCACGCCCTTTGCTAAAGATCAAAGACTGTGTTGTAGTCACAGTAGCACTCTGTCAGCACTTTGAGGAGTGGCGAGAGGTCTGCTCTGGTTTGATCTCCTGCCACCTTGCTGATGTTTCATCAATAGCTGCCATTTTGTAAACATTGTACAGGGAGACCAGGAAGGTTGAACTTTGAACAAGGATAAGATTCGACTCCCTTTAAAGAGGCAATTTAAATGGAGATGGGGCTCACGTATAAAATGAAGAACGGACTCTCCGATTTTCTTTTTTTTTTCCACTTCTAAAATTGATCCTTTTTATGCAGAGAAGAGATTCCTTACAGGCATTGGCTGGAGGAGGAGTGGGCTTCCTGGCTTGCTGTCCAGGATGATCGCCATGACTACTGTATGGGGATGATCGCCATGACTACTGTGTGGGGAGGCTCGAGCCAAACTGCTGTGTCCCTGATTTGCAGTAGGGAGAGATGCTGGTGTGGCTAGAGGTGCTGTCTATGTTCATTCAGCTGCCTCAACAGCCAAACTGGAACAAGACGAGTGGACCACACAGTCAGGGTGTATTCCACTGCCTGCTGCTCCGTGTGAAGCAGTCAGGAGGCCAGTGACAGCTGTAATCTGCTCTGGCCTCAGGTGAGTAGGGACCTGTCTCACCCACAGGAACGGGATCTGCAGCGTTATCGCCAAATAGCTACCCAAATAGAGACTTACTAAAACACACACACACACACACACACACACACACACACACACACACACACACGAATGCACACGCATACAGTCTGCAATTTTATCTATGCGATTGTGCAAACACAAGCATGTTCCCCTAGGCTGTCACATAAATCCACATAATGAGTTGATTACACACCTGTCTGCTGTACAGGGCAGAGAGAATCGGAGCTGGGCCGATCAGGCGCCTGACAGGCAGCGTCTATACACCTGTCCTCCTCATCGACTGCCTGACAGGCAGTGTCCATACACCTGTCCTGCTCATGGGTGCAGAGCTGAGGCACTGATACTGCATCTGCAGCCCTGCCTGCACACTGATTGGGTAAAGCTTTGCTCTCGTCTAATCACTGCATCGATCCTAGTGCGGTGGAATGGTCTGGAAAGACTTTTCAGTGGTTCAGTCATGTTTAACACCTCAGGCTGCTAGAGAAAATGCGTCAATTCCCCAGTTTTTGGGTTTGTATAATTTTTTAGAAGATTCCAAGAGTAACTGCATTGTACTGTAAAGTATTTCTGTGCAAAATACCTCTTACTACCTCTAAACTACCCCCCCCACACACACACAAAACAGAACATTTGAATAGAGGTCTTTCATCACCTAGAACAAGCAAAGTGTTTTGAAACTCTAGCAGATAAAACCAGATAAAGTAGCTGGTTAAACAAACTGGTTAAATTAAATTAAATGAACTGGTTTCACCTCCTAGAACTTTAAGTGCACCTCGCTTGCAGAGTAGGACCTCTGCCCAAGAACATAGTGTTTCTCTGTAAAACCTTTTTAAGTTTTACTACCTCTATGCTATATACACCTATAAATCTAAAACAAATACAGGCATACACACACACACACACAGTTACACACGCATGCACAGGCACACACACACACACACACACACACACACACACACATATACACACATATTTACACACTCGTATGTATGGACACACACACACACACACACACACACACACACACACACACACACATGCACACTCATGCATGGGCGCACACACTCACACACATATTTGTATGGCTGTGTTTATAAAAAAATGACTCAGTAGAGTTGAAGACTTTTATTTACCTTTTGATCCCACAGGATCAGAGCGGGGATCTGGGTGTTGGACGGGTGGTGTCAGAGTGGAGGCAGGTAGGTATTTTGCAGCAGTATGAATCACATTGTCCTTTCCCACTTTAGCCCTTTACAAAGTGCCCAGTGGTTTTGCACCCCTGGATAAACAAACAAAACACAAAAGCAACAGATAACAATTAGATAACAGCACACATCATCCATACCTTCAGATGTATTACCATATAAATAAAAATCTTTTTATAATATATACAGTTATTTCATATGACATTCAGATCTACAGTGGTGCTACATTCCTGAGTTTCAGTAGTTGATTTTAGTTGGCTGAATAATGTAGAACCAGTCGCCTAAAGCACATACAAAACCACTGCAACAGAAGCATTAATAAATAATTACACAGGCAGAAGATCGTTGGCATATGCAGCTCTGTAGTGTCCTAGTTTGTAAGGCATTGCATGGAAAAATATGCTGGAGTGCTAAATTAACCCAGAAGGAAAGCTCGCTTTGAGCTAATCTTTCAAAACTGAAAAGTTACACAAGGTACTACTCATGATGAAATTTCAATCAAATCTAATAATGCACGACACAACAGCATCAAAAGTCCAGCCTGTATCTCGCCATTTTAAAGCCTCATGAAGAAACTCCAAGCTCCATCGTAAAATCCAAAGATTTGCAGGAAGGTGAGGTGCATCAGATGATTCTTACGCTTATAGAACCATTCCGCTGTGACGTTTATAAAGATCAACTAAAAACGTTTAACAACACAGTTAAAATAAGGCGGAATGGTTATTTTTTTAAGCCTTGTTGACAGTGATTAAAACAAGGCCTGATTCCTCACCACACACCCTATTCCCCATCAGAATACTTACATGGCAATGAGCAATGAGCATTCAAACTTTTTTTTGTAGCAACATATTTTGAACAGCATAATAAATGAATACATACAGACCTCCCCCTGTATGGTGGGAAGAAATCATTCTGTCAGATATCATCAGTTAATCAAAAACCCTAAAGGGATTTCACTTCTGAACACTGCCAGCTGCTTTAATGTTCCTCTCCCTACTTTTTTAAAATAATTATTTGTTTTTCTGGGAATAAATCGGTCAATTCAACTAGTAATTTAACATGTTGTTATCAAACCTCTCCTGATCTTGACCCAATTGTCAGCGACCAATTTCAGATACTCCCATCCTAGGTAAAATCATTAAAAAGGTGGTCTCCTTTCAATTATACTGTTATCCTATTCTAATGGCTTAAATGAGGTATTTCAGATTCATGACAGCACAGAAACAGTAAATTTAAAAATAAAAAACAAAAACAGATTATGACCTTTAGAATAAATTTTGATGACCTTTAAAGCTAATCTAATTAGAGAAAACCTATTCAAATTAATTATTTTAAATCCAAGCACCACTTTGGATATAGCTGACCATAAGATATTACTTAATCAGTTGCAAAACGTCTTTGGCTTTTTCAGCCCAATTTTAAATTTAGGTCCCAATTCTACATGAGCAACTGAAATTCATTCATCTCAGTGTTAGTTTTTCTTGAGGATTCCCACAAGGTTTGATCCTTGGATCAGCACTATTTAATCTTATTAATGCTCCTAGTTGCCAAGGAAAT
Organism: Sternarchorhynchus goeldii; assembly: GCA_028565775.1. Taxonomy (NCBI): domain Eukaryota; kingdom Metazoa; phylum Chordata; class Actinopteri; order Gymnotiformes; family Apteronotidae; genus Sternarchorhynchus; species Sternarchorhynchus goeldii. The sequence goes on along the minus strand of JAOXYF010000020.1, from coordinate 12,594,435 downwards.
TAATTCAAATAAATATAACATTTACGGCAGTATGCTGACAATGCATGGCTGTGTACGACCGTAGCTTGTTGGAGCCCTTGAAGGTCTGTTACTTCTTTGTTTTATTGTCTAGATAACAGTACATCCTGGATATGTTACAATTCCTTGTCATTGGAAATGTTATACTGATACATTTAAGTTCCCGTTCTGTAAAGGTTAAAATGGTGTCAGAAACCTGGGTTTTACTTTTGACAGTGATTTTATCTTTAAGAACCACATAAGTAATCTTTTCAAAATTGCATTTCACCACGGGAGAAATTTATCCAAGGTCTATAACATCCTCTCAACAGCTAACAGTAAAAAAAATATGTATGTTTAATGTCAGCCAGTCTTGACCTCTGTAACAATCTTGGGTCTACCTACCTACTGTCTATCTATAGCTTGTCATCAAAGGTATATCTAACATTTTATGCTTATTCATTTTGCACTTTTATCTTTGGTTTAGATACGATGGTTGTTTAACAGTTGCTGCACACCTTGGAACAACCAGCAAGCGTTTGAACAACCAGTCTGGGTTTTTTTTGGTGGTAGTGTGCTGGGCCCTCTGTAATGTATTGTTAGGTCGTTTTATTCTGGGTTAACACATGCAAAGAATTCACCAAAAAAAAAAAAAAGCTTCTGGTAGGTTCCAGAAGGTTCAGTGTCACTAATTCAAAAGCTCTCGTCTATTCCAATCTTCGCCTGGAAGGACAGCCACTGCCATGGTCCCTTTGCTTAACGATCTTATTCTTGAGTAAGCATGATCTGAGCTGTGGTTAGTGGTCTAGCATCCCAACAACTGTGCCATTACCTGCTTGAATAAAATATATTGTCCTGCTTCTAACCCACCCACATGTTTTGAAAGGATTATAATTAATGTGGCATTTTTGAAGCAGAAGCCTTTTTCATGCGAGGAGCGCTGCTTTCGAAAGCTTCACTTGTTTTGACACCTGGACGAGTCGGGTGTTTCCTGTTGGCCGTCTGTGAAGGGGTGATTTTCTCGAGAGTCTCCTCCACTGATCATCTTCAAATAAACAAACCCAGTAGGGTGGAAAATGACATTTGAAGGTTCGGCCTTCGTTCCGGCTGTATTCAAAGGAGGCAGATTTATACTTATTTGATTGCTTTTCAATAGCTGAAGGGTTTCTACACAGATGACCGACCGACCAGCACGTGGTCCAGCCAGAATCCAAAACACACCTGATCCGTTCTTCTGCAGCTTTCTTACGCAGGGGTGGGGAGAAGAGAACTGAAATACTATGAGAAGAAGTTGCAGAATATTTCAGTATTAGCTGTCAAATCGAAGATCAATAAAGAGCGATGACGTCTGCAGAATGATGGCACTGTCTGGACGCCATATAATGCTGAGGAAGGTCACTTTTATGCAGTTCCAGATCAAACAGTCTCGACGTGACTTCTACAGATGCCACTGCATCTACCTTTACAGTATACTGAATAAGACCAAAAGTTCTTACATGTCAGAATCATCCACAATGGTTCAGTACCGTACTGAATTGTGTTGATCATCTTCCGTTGTAGCCTGGAGACAAAACTAGAAAGTGGTGACTCTCTGTAATTAACTGCAGGATTTAACCTCCTATAAAAGTGCACTGGTCAGTTGCTGATCAGGTGGAGTATATGTGTGTATTTTGAGCTCTGGCAGTCAATCACGGTGAAAAGCACCTACAATTCCTATGTTTTAGAGTTCCATTACTGAAGCGCTGGATGACTGAAGTTAGCTGATTGCTCTTCAAACGTCCTTTCTTTCACTGGACTTTGTTCTCTGGCTCGTCTATGAGGACACCCAGCCACCAGCGCATGGACAAGAGAAGACTGCTTAATGATCAGTACACTGATGGATCAGGCCATGCAATTACCAGCAACATTTCGCCTGTGTTTGAGTCCCTTGCCAGGCGTGCTGCTGCTTCTGTGACTATCCTCAGCAGCGATTTAATGCCTGAGGGCCAAACATATGTCCTTCTAATTAATACCACAGATAATAATCAATAAGAAACACAGAAACACTTATAAAAAAAAAAAAAAACATGACACCTAAATTTATGAACAGGAGGCGGAGACTGGACACAATCCAACGATCAACTTCATTTAATTACATTTATTTATTTCATTATTTATCAGAATTTATTTATTTTTTTTTTGCAGCCAACTATTAAAATCTCATCTATTAGTGAAAACAAAAGAATGTTTATTCTGCATGCTGGCCTGACTGTCTTATGAAGCCACTCATTAGCGATTCTCTGTGCTCTTGGTAAATTATTAATATTCCAATTTATGGCGATATATCGGAGTGCATGTGTGGGAGACCAGGGTAAGAGTGCATGTGTGAGGGGCCAGAGTAAGAGTGCATGTGTGGAGGACCAGAGTAAGAGTGCATGTGTGGGGGACCAGGGTAAGAGTGCATGTGTGAGAGACCAGGGTAAGAGTCCATGTGTGAGAGACCAGGGTAAGAGTGCATGTGTGAGGGGCCAGAGTAAGAGTGCATGTGTGGGGGACCAGGGTAAGAGTGCATGTGTGGGGGACCAGGGTAAGAGTGCATGTGTGGGAGACCAGGGTAAGAGTGCATGTGTGAGGGGCCAGAGTAAGAGTGCATGTGTGGGGGACCAGGGTAAGAAGTGTGACGGACTGTGACAGGTGGCTGAAGTTTGGAAGTCCAGGAGCAGTGGAGGGTGGTGTGCAGCTCCACGGGGGTCTCAGGAAGGAGTGGAGTCCCAGTTTCTCCCCTTTGATTCCTCTCTCTAACAAGGTGTTCAGGGAACCACGACGAGGTCGCATGGGCCCTGCGGGAAATGAAAGCGTGTTTTTGCACACGGGGCGACGTGTGTTTCCCGGGAAGCACACGTGACGTTGTCTTTGTTTAAACTGTATCAACGTGGCATTGGCTGGGTGTTGAAGAAAGAGAACTGGTGCTGAGAAAACGTGCGTGCCATGAGAACATCTGAGTTAGTGCTACTCCTCACACACACACACACACACACACACACACACACACATACACGTCTAAGGACTGCCAGGTACAGCCAGCAATACATCCCAGAGGATAATGAATAGTGTTTTGATCTTGTGTGTGTGCATGCATGTGTGTGTGTGTGTGTGTGTGTGTGTGTGTGTGTGTGTGTGTTTGAGAAAGAGTGAGAGAGAGAGAGAAAGTGAGAGAGGTAAATATATGAGTAAACGAGAGACAGCAAGAGAGTGAATAACAGAGACAGGTAGACAGGTCTTGCATATTTTATTTCTTGGGTGATGAAAACCCAATATTGTCTTGTTCCTCTCCATGATTTTTTTGTAAAGGCATGCTTTCTGTAAGTAGTTTAAAGGCAAAACACTAAATGAATGTTTTTAAGCATTAAAGTACTGTTTCTCACTATTTCTCGGTGTTTCTCATTGGTGTGCAGCTCTTTGCCTTCAGCTGAGAGTCACACATAAGCTGCCTGGAGTCAGATACACAGCCTCTGTGTTAGAACTGAAAACTTGCAAGAGTTTTTGATCTCAGTTTGATCTCATCTTCATTTGTTGCATTAGTTTTGCCAAAGTGAAGAGTTTGGTTCTACTTTCCAGCCCTGACAAAGTAGTTCTCTGTATTGTGTTTCTCTGTATTGTGTTTCTTTCAGCTAGGATGATGGGAAGGAACAGACTAGCCAATGGATATTCTCAGCTCATCAATTTTCAATGTGTAAATAATGAGACCATTAAAGTTTGGAAGCAATTTAAATATTTGAAATATCATTGGTATATGCAAAACTTTTAATCTTATGAAAATAATTGTATCTCCAATAAAATTCTGGTAAAGCTTCTATTTTGTGGCATCAAGATTGATTAGCAGAAAGATATACACAACTCAGTAGAGCACACAACACAACATAACACAAAGCAACACAACACAGCATGACACAGGGAAAAACAACACAGTAAAACCCAAGGCCACACAGGACTGTACCTGCACACCAGAGTATAAGACTGTCCCACACAACACACAGCAATATGACAAAACACACAGGAACACAACACAACACACAGCCACAAAGCAACAAAACACACAGCAAAATAAAACAAAACACAACACCACACAATATACAGCAACACAACTCACTGCAACCCAACACAACACAATGTAATGGACAGCAAAATAATAACTATTATTATTTAATGTATTACATGTACCACTGTTAGCAAAATCAAAGCACGATAATTTAGTATTAGCTTCACACACTTTTAACGTTTGTCTGTAAAGTATTTCAGTACAGTAACACAGATGAGCGATTAATAAAAATATCATTTGAAAATGAAAAGTCATGTTTTTAAAGTTCTACTCTGCACACATACGTATGACACAGGTGTAAGAACTGAACATCCCCTCCTTTCACACACACACACCATATATTTCAGACCAATTTCACAGTATTATGTAATGCACCGCAAGCCTGGATCTTCACATAATGTCTGGGGCTTTTTAGAGACCCATTTGTGAGATAAAAAGACTTTCAAAAGAATTTAGTTAATACAAACCCCATGAATTTTAACAATATGCTAAGTGTCTGCATGCAATTCAGGTCATAGGCGTGCGCTTTGTTTATCACATTACCTCTTTGTACTTCCTCTCTCTCTCTCTCCCTCTGTCTATCTCTCACTCCCAACCTATCTCTCTCTCTCTCTCTCTTTGTCTCTCTCCCACTGTCCTTCTATCTTCTGAAATGGAGATGTTTTGGTAACTAGAATTCTGGAGGATGTGGGAGTGGACGGGTTTGGCGGTTTGTGTTTGTGG
>JAOXYF010000020.1:12553516-12573885 GCA_028565775.1 Sternarchorhynchus goeldii | reverse complement strand
GGTTAAGGGCTTTGCTCAGGGGCCCAACAGTGGCAACTTGGCAGAGGTGGGGTTTGAACCAGCAACCTTCCGATTACTAGTCAAGTGCCTTAAACAGCGAACTACCACCGCACGGTGGATGCCGGTGAAGGTTGGTGATAATTTTTTGTGATGAATGTTAGCCAGTAAAACTGTACTGATTGTTAGAAATGGCCACAGAAGGCTGTGCTGCTTTGCTCAGAAGACCCTGCACCTCGTCAAATCTGTCTGACGGGTAACGTCTGCCTTGTTTTCCACATTCTCCACAAAGGTGATTCTCTCATAAATTGGAAATTCAGATTTATTCAGATTGCAGGTTTGGCCAGGGATCACCAGTGAACTCAGCAGCACTACAGACTAGCAAATAAAAACAAGGGCCTTTTACTAGTGCTAATGCTAATTTAAACTACTGCTGCCTTAAGGAGCCTGCAGGACACTTCCTTACAAGCTGAGATATGCCAACAACCAGGTGGCAATTAAGATGAACCATTTAACACGGCCACCGCAAAAGAGCTTTGCCTCACTGAACGAGGAAGAGCGGGACGTTCCCGCTACGATTAGAGAGAGCATGTCGTTGTCCTTATTAGTCTGCTGTGTTTTGCAAAAAGTCACAGGCAGGAGTTAGAGGTAGTTACTCTTAGGCTGCTGATCTCCAGTTAAACCTGTATAGATGCTTTAACCTCAAACCCACACAGCTAATCAGCATAAATTAATCTGAATTTGACAGAAGCACTGTGTATGAAAATCAGTGTTCCGTTACAGAGGACACTCAGAGATAAGAAGTCGAACTGGGGTCTCACACACACACACACACACACACACACACACGTATGTCTAATTTACATAACTGGTGCTGCAGAAACCAGCAAAGGTGCGTATGTGTGTGACATCATGTTCACTATTGCTTGACAGGACTGTCTTAATCTTTCACTGATAATTTTCCAGTCTTCAGCTTTGAAGATGTTAAAAATAACTAAATAGCTAACAGTTATACAGGTGTACCAAAATGTAAACAGGTATTCCAAAATATAAAATGTAAATATGTTTAAGAAATATTCAGTAGTTTGACTTCTATCCAGTAGTGAAATGACAGCACTGAAGATTAAAGAGTATTCTTACTACACATAAATTTAGGGTTTTCTACTTTGACATACGCATGGTATAAAAAACTGTTTCATTTGGTCATGGTTTGAGTGGGAAGTAAAATATAAAATGTGCAGAATCAAATCTGAAAGATATATTTCATACTTTTAACTGCAATGTAAGTAAAAGGTAAAATACTTGGAACTCAAGGTTACTCTGACACTGGCATCAGGGCGTTGTGCGATTTCCCCAGCTGCTTCTGCGCTAGCTAAAGTGCTGCTTGACCCGTTCCCTGCCCCTCCATGATCGCTCACGTGAACCTGCCCCTCCATGATCGCTCACGTGAACCTGCCCCTCCATGATCGCTCACGTTCCCTGCCCCTCCATGATCCCTCACGTGAACCTGACCTGTCAGTGACTGCACTGGAAGAATTTGAAACAAACCTTCCATTTTTAATTCGCTAATATGCCACTGGGTTATGTCTACACAAGTGTCCTTCTAAAGAACAAGAACGCTAAAACTTGAGAGCTTTGATTTCAACAGCTTCTATTAACCTCACCACTGGTCTCATCACAGTTAGAGGCCAGTCTTGTCTGAAACACGAACATGTGCAGCTTCAGCGCCTGAGGTATGGGAGACACATTCCAGGGCATTTAGTCTTCGTGGGAGAGTTAAAAGTGTAGAATAACAGTCTAAAAAAGTCTCACAGGTTGAAATAAATGCCCTCTCCTAGACCACTTCCTCTTTGCCATTTTTCCCAAACTGACAGCTTGGCCTGTTTCACTTGGAAGAGGGATCTGGTGGAACAACATTCAGTGTGAGCTCAAGAGGAAACTACAGCAGCTGAATTCTCTTTGGGAAATTGTGAAGTTTCAAATGAACAGTCGTACATTGTCAGGTACAATTACTCGATAGATCCAGCTGGACAGGCCGGATGATAATACATAGCGCTAAATGTTATATCTCAGCAGCGCTGGTTTAACTCGCAGGAAGTGCAGGACGTCACGTTAGTGGGGAGATGTGCGATGGCGACGGGACGGGGCTGTAAACTCCCCCAGCAGGGTCGGGCTGGACAATGAGTCTTTTGATGCCTTTTTACGAGAGCATATGTGGAACGTTCATGAATGCTGCCCCTATTTCTTTAACTGTCTTGTTTTGTACCGCTCAGGGTTGTTAATGCTTCACTCGGGATTGTTCGTTTACCCTACTCTGCTCTTGGGTTTACAGGCCTTGGACTCTGACCCAGAATGAGCTGACACGTTGAGAGTAATTACGACTCCCACTACTGGGACAGGCCTTTAGTTTGGCCCTTGCAGTGCTTTACTGAAGGCGAGGCAATGATTTCTGGAAGACAGCCTGGTCATGAGAAACCAAGGAATGGGGTTTAAACAACTTGAACAACCAAAGTCTTTGTAGGGAAATACTGGGGGTTGTGTTTATTTTACATTTATTAACATTAGACAGATGGTGCGTCTTTCAGGTTTTTTACTGGCCGTGTGATGTTGCTGGTGTGGTACTCCTCCTTTACTGTTTGCTTGGGTCAGCGGTTCACTTTAACGACGTCTGAGGAGCACTCGACTAATCAGCAAGACCAGTGCGTTTTTCCTCAAATAGTGAAGCACTGATTGGCGTTTAGGGGGAAGATGAGCTTCGGCCCAAGCAGAACTATCGGTGGCGATCTAATCTCAGGCAGCTCCGAGGCAGACGATGTTCCTCTGTCGTTTGTGAGAGAGCTCCTGCTCAAAACACGAAGGCCAAGAACACAACTGCGGACCTGGGCGGAGCTTCTCGGCCACCTAATGGCGAATGATTTATTGAACGGCTCTTCTGTTCAGCTGGCCCAGAGCCGGTGCCCTAACCGAGCACCTGGTGCTGCTTGGGAAAAGCTAATATGATAGAAATTGATAGTGTGGTAGAGCCAGTGACGGACCCGAGGAGGCTGTGGACAGACGCCAGACTCCCCACGGAGCAGGGCCAGATGCTCGGGGAGGCAGGCACAGGGCAGGGGGCAGTGTGGAGGTGACAGGTGGACCCCACTCCGAGCTGGGGAGGTGGGTCAGCGTTGGCTGGATGCTTCTTCACTGCCAGTGTTTCCAGCTCCTGGTAAACATGGTGTCCTGGCTGGAAGAGACTGGAAACACACAGCCCCACAGCGAGCTGTGCGGTTGCCTGCTAAGTGACTCATAATGTATTCTGTCCGCTGGCATATGGACCCCACCTGATTCATTCAGCATCACATAACATTTGCCGGTTGGGTGTTCTCACCCTGTGAATGAATAGTTTGGAAAATGTCCTTACAACTACATTTTATAATGCTTTTCTTCGGTAAATGCACCGATTCCTATATTTTTTAGAAATCTGCAAAGTAAATAAGGGCAAGGCCATGTAAGACGAGATTATTTATTAAGCGCATTTCATAAACAACACAGTTAAAGGTATTTAATAAGAGATTGCACCATATACAGATTGATTGCAGTGTTCCCAGTGATTGAGTTTAACCCAGAGTCTGGTGCATACACTCTTATAATGACACAGGAGACATAGGGTAGTGGTCTGTATAAAATCGCGGTTAGCTGGAGTTACAATGCAGTCTATGGTTGAGTGGCAGGCAGTAACCCACTGGACTGTACAACCCATTTGCTGTGGTAAGACTATTTTTGTATGAGATTCTATAAAAACATGGCCAGAGAAAGGATTTTTCTGTTCCCTCTGCTCACGGGCTGAGAGGGAGGGAGTGAAGGAGACGGAGTGCATTCTTTTAGGTCCACCCTGGGGACATCTCTGTCTTGACAGCTCACTCCCCCCAGACAGGACGACATGTCAGGTCTGCTCAGTGAACCGCTCCCTCTCACTGTCCCCTCCCCCTCTCACCACAGCAGCAAATCAGGGCTGGAATATACCAACCCTGCACCCAGTGCCAGCCTGACTGATGACCAATGAAAGGGGGAAAAAAAGACAATCTGTTAGCCAATCCTGTTCCTTTGTTCTCATGGTCTGCCTAGATCCACCCAGGCAAACACTCAATCCGGAGCATTCACGTTTACGCTGCATAATCTTCGGAGGGAATTTCAAAGGGGATTCAGAGGGAATTCTGTTCTGCAATTCCTCATGACAGTAGTATCTCTCAGAGTTAAGACTTGCACAGTTGTGCACAGATTTCCCTTTTCGAGCCCCAATTAGACTTTCAAATCCTGAAGTTCAGTGGCACGCCTGCATTTTAGATTTCAGCCTTCCGTGATATTGCGCAATTGCTCCATGGAAAATGCATATGATGGGAAGTAATGTTTATTCAGACCGAGGCCTCTAATGCTGGAAATTCCCGATCCTGTTATCATAACTCAACGTACGAAACTTAAGATGCTTGTATCAACTATGGTTTCTATTTTAGTGGAATTTCTCAGTGCAGCTAAAGAAAACAAACAGTCATTATGGAGACTCTGAGGTCAGCTCTCTCCCCCCAGTTCAGCCTCCCCATACCCAGAACTGCATAAGCTACAGAATCATCTCCCCAGAATGTCTTTGGAGAGACTCTGCTCAGAAAGTTTACCAGCACAGTATATTTCACTGCGGTTTGGCAGAGTGATCAGCACTTTATTTGTGTGGTAAAGATACTCTTTTGCAATGGAATCTGACTTTTTGTGCAGAGTTTGTGCAGATCCAGGGTGCCAGGGTTCGAGATGGTGCTCTATAGCACAGCACTCATGGGAAATAGGGCTGTTTTCAATTCGAACTGCTTTCTCGGCAATTCATTGACTGATAACTGAGCCAGACCAATAATCAAATCACCATGTGTTAATTATTCCTTCTAAGAAAATGTTATTAATTTATTTATGATTCATTTAGTGTAAGCTAGCTATTCATTGTCACCTTTCTACTTTGGATTTTGAATAAATATTGAGTCATATTTGCTGAAAATTAGATAGCTATCGAGCCATATAGCTATCGAGCCATTTTTGCATACATAAACATTAACTGTGGTGGGACTGTAGGACGACTTCAGTATTACTCATGTTCTGTCATGACCAAGGAGAGTCTGTCTGTCTTTCTGTCTTGCTGACTGATCGTTTGTGACACCAATGACGTGCGACGCCTCTCTGACCAAAGTGAGTAGAAACTCTACGAATGTTCCACTGAAAACTTTATCATTTGAGCAGCTTCAAATGAAGTGTGGGAGTGGCAAATCTATTTCCATGCTATCTTAAAGTAAGATTGACAACTCTAAGGGAAAAGAAAATTGCTTATTTAAAATCAGCAAGGTTTCAGTACGTAACTGCACTATGCCTAAGAAACAGTGTGTTAGCCAAGACATTCTGTAACATACTGGGCACACTGAATACATATTTGTTGATTATCTAAAGGAAATTTTTACTGGTGTTGTTTTTTTGTTTTTTTTTAAAGCTCATTGGCTTCACACTGAACGATGCCTCATCTTAGGAAGTGAGTAAATTTAGGTTGATTATGACATTGAAGTACCTGCTCTTGGAGGCAAGCATCCTAGCACTCTAGCATCCTAGCACTCTAGCATCCTAGCTCATGTGCTGCAGTGCTACTAAAAAAATGTTTACAGATACCACCTCATATGCCGTGCGCCAGATAATACTGTAAACTAATAATGCCATGACAATACTGTAAAAAGAAATCTAGCTTTGAAGATGTATCAAGCAAAATAATATCAGCACTGACGGTTTGCTGGTTTTTTTTTTTTCCTGTCCATTGTTGTTCAACAGAGAGCTTTTGTTCTCTGTCTTCCTCCCTCTCTTTACAATAAGAACAACAAACCAGGCATAACAGTTATAAAATATCACAGAAAAATAGGTGAAGGGTCTCTTGGCTGGAACAGACTGTATGAAAACATCTCAAGGTGATATTAGTTGGTGTTTTGCACTGAAATTTCCAGGTGACTGGCAGACAAGATCAGGGATAAAGCATGCTTCAGTAGCCAATGCAGAAGTCTTGGGGTGGGAGAGGGTTGGGGGGTGGGAAGTAAATGTTCATTGATTGAGCAGAAAAGAGGAACACTGGGTTTGTTTTTTTCTCTCTCTCTCTCTCTCTCTCTCTCCTTTTAAACTCCCCCTTTCCCTTGCATCACTTCAGCTGTCCCACATGGTTAGATAAAGATAATGTGCTTTTGTACCATCTAAGCTTCTTAAGCACGTTTATCTGAAAAGTTGGAAAAAGAAATTCCTGTCAACCTGAGTGTCTGAGCGTTAACCTTGTGTCACGGGGCAATATTTATCTTTCCCCATATAATTACTGCAATTAAAACCATGACCTAAAAAATCAAAAGAGACAATGTGTAGGTTGTCCAAAACATTTTGAGTTCAAAGGTCAGCTTGAGTGTGTTCTAAAGGCAACTGGAACATAAAAGATGTGCTTTGTCTATTCACCAGGCCTCTGGAGCAGCGGGTTGGGTTCAGTGGGAAAACTCCCAGTAGGTATAAAAGAAATCAAACCAATGTGTTTTTGCTTCTAATGGAATGCCTCACTGGGCATAACAGGACTGTTTCTGTCTTAACTGTGTGAACATGGACAAACCTGATTCATGTTTTAGGATAATTATGTTAAGAGCTTTTTTGTTTCTTTGTTTGTTTTATGAACAGCTACACTTACCGTATTGTACATTGAAATGCTTGACAGATGCCTTTTCAGATTTATAGGTGAGTAAAACTCCATCTGCAGTAGAAACTTGTCAGCAATTATGAAACTGTAAAATTGCTTCTCCGTAGAAACTGTGTGGATTTAAGACTGCAGAATGCATGATTTCACAATGCTTTTCAACTTTGTAGTAAACCCAGACTATTCCTTAAAGATCCTGCATACTCCTATAAGTGGAACAGAAAGTTCCAATAGGCTAAGTTGAGAACAGTTACATCAGCCTGGAAGGTTCTGTCACCCTGATAGGCTGTGAACAGTTCCTTCAGCCTGATAAGGCTATCAACAGTTCTGTCATCCAGCTAGGCTGGGAACAGTCCCATCAGATAGCTAGGATAAGAGCATTTGCAAAAGCCAGTTAGGCTGGGAAGAGTTCTGTCAGCCAGTGAGGCTGGGAAGAGTTCTGTCAGCCAGTTAGACTGGGAGCAGTTTTTTCTCTTAATGTTGATTTTCTACGTGGCATCTTAAGTGTGTGCATGCACACTAATTCACAGTGTTCAATAATTAAGCTCACATTTCCCCTGCAGCTTTTAAATGTTGTTTTCATATGCAAACCCTTCCTTCCCGAGGAGCTGATACGGCGTGTAGTTCATCCATGTGGGCGCAGAAGGCCGTGGGCAGAGACCTAATGTGTTTGACGGGACAGGACTGTGATGAAGTGCAGATACAGGGTCACACCTGATATCAAAGCCTATCGCAGATAACACAGGACCACCCTGATGGAATCCACACTTTTTGATGTGTATGTGTGTATCTGCTGGAATCCACACTTTGTGACGTGTGTGTGTGTGTGTGTTGGAATCCATACTTTCTGGGATGTGTGTGTGTGTGTGTGTGTGTTTGCTGGGTATGTGTCTGTGTGTATGTGTGGCTACACATATAGGTAGCAAAACAGATGAAGTTTTACTTCTGGGGTGTATCTGGAGAAAATATGTAGACAGTAGGTGCTTTGTTTGAAAGTGGATAAATGCATAATGTCATATTATAGAGGGAAATGAGAACTGAGATTTTGTTTACATTGTTAATTCATGATCATTGTCATATTGTACATAATCCATTAACAGTTACAAATCTAAATGATAATCTTGTTATATGTAAAATAAAAACTGGTTCCTCCTCCGAGCAATTCAGAAGCACTTTGCTTGCACAGCTGATCAAAACGAAGAACTTGTGAAACATCCCGAATCTTAGGTACATCATTACAATTTTGAGACACTCTCTGTCTCTCTCTTTGTGTGTGTATATTATATTATATGTGTGTGTGTGTATAAAATATTTAAAGTATTTTCATGATCCAATAAAATCTCCCTGAATAAACTCATAAGTTCCAAATTTCTTGTTTACTCAAAGATACATATCACATTAAGGAAGGAGAAACTGTTTTATCTATTTCATGCAGTCTTTCCCTGTATGATACAGTGATCTTTTTAAACATTTCTTTATCTTACAACCGGCACTTTCATACTCCCATGCAGAGATATAGCTGAACACTGTACAAATCCATCCGATACAAACTTATAAGGAAACTCTCCCAGACTTGCACCAAACACGTTCTTTCTCTCCCTCTTTTCTCTCCCTCTCCCGTTCGGTAGTGATGTTCAAAGGCATGACATCTTCTCAGGAGGAGCGTGGAAGTCCCTCCCACTGAACATCCATGTGCTTCTTATTACACCACGGCAGCATGTGCATGTGACCCAGATTTGATCAGAGAAGCATGGGCCGTGCCAGATACCTGCCCCGCCTCCTTTACTCACATGGTGATTCTATACTGTAGAGGCCCCTTTCATCTGCCAAACAGTTGTGATACACTTTGTGTCTTTATATTTGTAGTTATTTTTTTTTAAAAATGGTTGGCTTCTGACCAGTATGGTTATTGTTTAAAAATCTAGTACAGTTTTCTTTGTAAAAATACGCAAATAATGCCATGTATATTTCATGTATACTATAACAGTTTCTTGATTTAAATTATGAATGTATGTGTGTGTGTGTGTGTGTGTGTGTGTGTGTGCATTTGCATGTGTGCATCTCATCAGGGATTTCACTGGCAGCCTATCCGGCCTGCACTGTACGACTGTGATACGAAATGTACTCAGAAAAGCTGACATGATTTCCAAAGTCTGCAGTAACAATGTGAAATGTAATATGTCTGTCAGTGAGTTTATTATTCCCTCCACCACCCCTTACATCTCCTCCTCATGGCACTGCTGTCACTTACGGGGTCACACACAGGGTCACACACACACACACAGGGTCACACACACACACACAGGGTCACACACACACACAGGGTCACACACACATACTCACATGGGGTGTTTACGACCCTGAACGGTCTGCGGTTGCTCAGTATCTATTTTGTGCGTCTGCATCGAGATTGTCTGTTACAGGCTATGGCTCCTCCCCTCCAGAAGGTCTGCTCCTCCTTAAATCTCCATGCCTGCTTCTTTCAGCTGTCACGATATTGACGATTGGCTGTTTAGATCTGGTTCTTTCTAAAAAAAGGATATCCAACCCAAGAGACAAAGACACGACTCTCCACTTTTGATCACATTTCATTATGACTTGGTGATTTCGGCTATTTTGGATGTGTGTGTTTGGATTGGTCTTTCTCCAGCTGCTACTTCAGTGACCACTGCTTGTAATGTATAGACTGTTCAGTATATTCCTCCTGCTGGCTTTTAACTGTAGTTGGTTAGTAGGGATCTTGGCACCATTTATGTTATTCTCATTTTACTTCTGTTTATTGCTTAAGGAGATTAAGGAAGGATTTTTTTTTATTTTTATTTGTTTGTTTTTGTACGTAAGTAACATAGGTGCTCTGTGCTTTTGGTTTTTAGTATCTGTTATTTTCGCCTGGTTGGTTCCTGAAGGTCACCCTTTTCTATGTGTTAAACAAAATAAAGTGAACAACATTCACCATGTCCTCCCTTTCTTCCCTTTCCTTACACTGCTATTATGTCTGAAGCCTAGACCAAAATAAAAGGGTGATTAACAAGTATAATTTCAACGTGTTTTTAAGTGCACCACCGTGTCGGTTCATTTTAGACCTGTGAGTGTGACATGCGGTGCACTGGAAGTGTTACAGACACACACACACACACACATACACACCACACCACACAGAGCTGCAGGGAGTCAGGCTTGTGTATCCTAAGCCCACGTTCACCGAATGCGGAACAGGAGGAGGAATGGCGGCCCAGGGAACGTAGATGTTCTTTAAGTGTAACCCGATGGCTGTGAATGAATCTGCTTCAAGCTCTGCTCTCCCCCTCTCCTTCTCCTGCCCTGGAGCATACAGCCCTCAGTTCCACCAGACAGAACATCAGAACAATACAAACGAGTGGTAGTGGTGGAGGTAGTGGGTGGATGCTGGGGGTTGAGACTGCACATGAAGAGTACTTAGACAATCAGGTTAGAGGGTGAACAGAAGGGCTGTCTGATCTCTGCAAGCAACAGGGCCACAGGTTCTTCTCCACCTGCCTGGAGAAGCTCTTTTGTACCACCACTCTTGCCACGGCCAGTGATGCAACCTGAACAACTTCAAACAAACTCTTTCACCTTTGTACCGGGTGTGAGATTTGTGAAGGTTTTTGTTTGGTTGTTTGTGTTCAAGACTCCATGTGTAAGCACTTTTATTCTAGATTGGGTTAAATCAGTTACAGGATAATGATTCTACAGTTGGAGGCTACCCAAAAAATGATTTAGTCAGGTCTAATAAAAACATTAGAAATCAGTGAGACAGTAATTAATAGAAAGAGACATCAGGTTTCCAGCTTTCCTAATGGCATGGTCTGAGCAAACTGCCATTCTCTTATATATCCTGTTTACTCAGAAGAAACTAAGTATTAATCTACAAGCCATGAATCCTGTGTTACAACCCACTCCATGCCTTAAGCTATTACAGTGTGAAGGGTGAATTGGTGAATGGTTTAAAGGTAAGAGTGGCAGTAACTAAAGCTAGAACTAATGGTAAGGGGAGGGCAAAGAAATGAAACAGACAGGAAATGAATAAATGATTCTGTATTTTGTGAACTGTAGCAAAAACAGGGGATACCACCAGTAATGATGTCAGTTTAGCCAGTGCTTAAAACAGTATTTACAGCCACTGAACCAAAAACAGAAACAAAATACATCTGCATACATGAGTCCCTGACTACACCAACCCTACACCCAACCCTAAACCTGGTGTTTTACTATATAAAGTTATTGCACGATTGGGATATATACAAACAGGTAGCAAGATACAATCACTGTGTGGTTATATAACCAACAAGTACCCAAAACACCCAAAGGAACAAATCAAACTCATAATCGGAATAACAAGCAACAAACAGTAGCTCTTAACACAAGCGAGCACCAGGCGGCTCGAGCTACACAGCCGTTCAGTGCTTTAACTGTCCCAGGTTGATGACTCAATCACATGGTGGTACACCTGTACTGGCCCTACGGATCGGACTCAAGGACGAGCAGCCAAAACATGGGCAGGATCAGATACAGGATCAGGACTGCAAAACGTAGAGAAACTGATGTAGGGGCTTTTAGTTATTATATTTACTTACTTCTACCCTGCTTACCTACAGCCAATGACATAAATAGGAGCGGCGAATGTTTAATTCATGTAAAACTTATTATGTTTATCAGACTCTATGTTAAAATTACAAATGTGTTATGAAGAACACATTCTATTGTATATCCCAGTGATAAATCATGAGAATATGCATAACAAAATTTTACAAAGTTCCTTAATGCTAAAACAGCCTGCTTTGTCAGAAGTTTACCGTTTCTCTATCCAAATTTATGGTTTAACCTAGAAAAGGTGCGTCACAGATTGGATACTCTGTAGGGAACTGGTATCTACAATCTCTTTAACTATCACTCTAGTTAGTGAATTCTTACAAATCATAATGCTGGATGAAGAGCTCAGCTTCATGTGAGTTTTAAGGTAACAGGGTTTATTTGTCATATATTACAAGACAATTAGTTACTCATTGCAATCAGTTAGATGTTGGAATAAGGCAATACATGTTAAGAGTTAACAGTTGCATCATAAAGAATATTCCCTGAATGTTAACTAATAGATACATAAAGAGAAAGAGATAGAGAGAGAAATGCCCAGGGAGAGATTTCTCCAAACCTGACTCCTCTGTGCACCAGCTCCAAAATCCTCTTCTCCAGCTCCACTCTCCCCAAACCTCTCCACAACTCTCTACCCAGTCTCTCTGCAGCTCTCCCCTTGGGCCAGACTTCTTTCAGTCATATCTTGACCAAGAACCAGTTTGTACCAGTGACCAATCAAAAGTAACCACCTGCTGGCATCCTCCCACCATAAAAACAGCCACAGGAACTATTAACCCTTTGTGGTGGGGCACAGCCCAAGTGACCATTGTGACTTTACCACCCTGATCACTGTGAGAGATCAAAGGTATGTACAGCAGTGGGGGTAGATGAGGAGTGACCTACACTGACATGCACAAAAGGACGATCTCATAATAAGCACATTTTTGTTCATTTTTGTTTCATTAATTTTATTAAAAATGGTGTTTCACACAATTACAGTCCTGCATAATAGCTAATTACCTTTCATTTCTGTTAATGTTTTGGCTTTTCTCCTTCCTTATTTCTCAAAGTGCTTTGGTATATAGTTTTTGTTTTAGTAACTGGTCACTGCATAACGTTTGTATTCGTAAGTATGAACGTTTGTATCATTGGATGTTTTCTTTGTTTTGTTGGTTGAACTTGCTCTCTGTATTCAACATGTCCTTGTTAAAATTTGTCCTGAGCTGTTTGTTTAGTTTGTGTATTATTATGTTTTATTCAGACTTTCTGGATTATTCTAATGACTATGAATATGGATTTGCTCTTAATAAATTTCCGCTCTGCCCAGCATATGTGTCTGCCTTCATATTGCTTCCTGTCCCACATAACTGCTATTTCATAAAGTATAAGCCAATCAGAACTGTTATTGCATATGACGGGAACCAATAAGAACTGCTATTGCGTATACCAGGTACCATTTTAGCTATGGTTGCTATAGTTGCAAGTGAAGACCTTTTTTAAACCCTGTTACACATGTATCACATTAGGTTATGTAGCAAATTATGTTAATTGCTAGACAGGTGTCAATAACTCTATCATCTTTTAACAAGAGACCAGGGAGCTTCTACATTAGGCTACACCAGATGCAGTACTGGTCCTCTAGCTGATATACTCAATTAAAATAACCCCTCTGCAACCTGAAATTGCTTTTCCTCCTGCTGGCCTTGGGAAACTGGGTTAGAGCTGGTTAACCACATTACTTGCAAATGGTGTTTTGGTAAAATTATAATCTGCAACACCGTTGCCCAATGAGCTGTGGGTACAGGCTCCTCCCCCTGCGCCCCCGAGTGGTCTGACATCTAATGGCATGGCTGTATGAGCTACAGCTGCTCCTGGGGGTGGAGCCCATGTACAGCCCTGCTCTAGGCCACGCCCGCCCCCCCCCCCCCCCCCCCACCCCAACCCCCCCCCCCCCCCCCCTATCTCTGACCATGAAGCAGTGGCATACCCAGCCATATCCTCTCATTTAGACTCTGGATAATGTGCTGGGATGCTGTGAATGTTAATAGGTTTCACTCCAGCATGGCCTCCCTCTATGCCAAGAATGGGAAACACAGGCAGGAATCTAATAAGGCCTGATTGTCAACATGGCACTGTTTGCTGTTGCTGCTGCAGTTAGACTCCCACAGCCTGTGTCCCTGTGCTGATGGTAAAAAAAAATTAACCCAGAAAATCATTATGACACCCGGAGATGAAGGACAAGCATTTTGGTGAGGAATGACTTCAAAGTGAGGAGGTCTGGCTCCTCGGGGGAAGGCCAAACGTCTCTCTGCCATGCCTGAGACAAAGCGAGCCGAGACCCGTACAGTGCCGGTTTGTGTCACAGCCCTTTACGGTACTTATTCGTCTGGTATTCGGGAGTATAATGCCGTAAGACGTTAAAGCATAAAAAAAAAAAACCTTCTGTATATTACAGTTTGTAGAAACATTGTTAAAATATATTCACCGGGGTATGTTATTTATTTCAATTCCAGCAGATGTTTCTAACTCATTGTATACTGTAGTTTATACTGTAGTGTATATAAAGGCACAGTAGAAGTACCCTGATTAAATGATTTACCCATGTTGCCTTGTGTCCTTCAAGGACAGTGAATTTCTGGTCTCCTTTGCTCAAAGGCCTTGGTTTAAATCACCCCACTGTTCAAGACACACTGAGGCACACATTTGACATAAACCTTCATTTTTAAAAGAGAAATGTAACATTCAGTGCTCTAAACATAAAGCTAAAGGTTGAGCAGACTTACACTTTGCAATTCAGACGTTTTAGTAATCTGCTTACTACATGAACACTTGCCTAAAGATTAAATGGTAACTGGTATTAGAGTGTTACATTTAACATAAAAAAAGTAAATAATGTTGGGTAACATGACAATAACATGGATATTTCTGTAGTTTGAAGTTTTTGTAAAAACAGAAATGGTGGTCATTGGCAGATGGAGTATTTTCTTTGTAGATCTAAATGTGTTTTGTGTTGTAAAGATCATCAGAGCTTCTTCTGCTTGCTTTATTTTAACTTAAAAGAAATGAAGAAAATGAGCAAAAGAACAAAACGAATGCTCTGTATCCACGAGCCGCCAGGGGCTTTGATGAATTCCACGGCTTTGGGAGTCTGTCCTGCTCTCTCTCTCTTTCCCTCTCCGTCATTACGACAGAAAGCCGGCTGGCTTCAGAGCCCTCTTTTGTTTCACTGTGTTGGTCACTTGTAAAGTTCCTTTTGGAAGAGGCAGAGCTCTGCTTCAGAACCAGGGTGCCAGCTCTTGCCGGGGGCTACAGAGATAATGGCCTTGTGTATAGATGGTGAAAGCCCAACAGGAGATCTCCTTCCCCAGCCATTACTCCTGTGAGCGGGCTCCAATCAAAAGGAGCAAGATTCGGCGGCTCAAAGCTCCTGTGGACTGTGTCATGCCTCTCAGGGCTGGACGCTCTGCTCACAGGCGCAGGGGCCCAGCTGCTCCCTGATTTAATGGCTCTTACCTGTTTTTAACAGAGGACACAAAAGCCTAGAAATGATTCTCTTTAAATTAGCCCTGCATGCTGTTCGGCAGATAATATCTTTCCTGACATTCTCTCCACAACCCACTGATACGACCCAAAGACTCTTTACCTGAGTTGTGTAAAGACGCATCCATGAGGGATGCTGTGTGATGAAGGCAGGACGATCACAGATGTAGCTCTGTTATAGATGCGTCTCTGGATACGCGCTCGATTTCCTAAAGTACCTCAATGTAGAGCCTCTGTGGAGGCTGATATGGCGTTGTAGCTACAGATCCATGAGTAACTAAGAGCTGGTTTTAACAGAGGGACATTTTGTGTGCTCTGCATTTTGTTTGGAACCCTGCAGCTTTCAGAAACCTGTTGTTTTATTCGCAGTGTCATTTGGAATATTTCGTCAATGAAACATTCCCAGTAATGTGATTTTCATAATTATTTAAGAGGATTAAATATTTCACACCACCGGGAGCCTTTCACGGAAAGGATTTATCTGAGATCACCATCTTGTACGTGAGACTCCTGCGGCACCCGTGCCCACGTTCTTCGTTTTGTATCTTTGCGTAAGATTACATTGTCTCATAATGTTGTCTAGCTGTAGAAATAATTGCACAAATTGATGATAAGAAAGGAAGAGGGTAGCAAAGCAGGAGTGTGAACAGGCCAGCAGAGGTTACGGTGCACACAGTAGGGCCCCATGACTCAGCCTGATCTTTCCGCTATTGTTCATTATATTAGTCAGATCTATTGTGTGGACACTGAGGAAAAGAGTCACTATTCAAACAGTAAGTCCTCTTTAATTCTTTGGAAATATTGAAACCTTATCAGTAATTGCTTCGAAGCACTTTAGTAGTCCGTTTTACGCTCCCATTACAAAAGACAACCAAACAGTAGAAGCACTCTTTACAAGAATTACAGTATATTTAATTTCATTCCTACTTATTGTACATACTGACTTTATTTCCATTCGGACTTTTTTTTTGCATAATGCCATGAGAATCATGTGTCTTTTTTTCTATTTCTGTCTTTCTTTAAATCGTTAACATGTAAAAAAACGAAACGGAGTGTAAGGTGATGAAATATCCAGGCTGCGCATTACTGATGCTAATCCTTATTTATTAGACCCTAATAAAGCTCTGTGTGCCCGATATCATTTGGGTAAATGCACATGAAAGAACAGAGAAAAATGAGCTTAGCTGAAGTGTGGCAGAGCTGTATTGCTGTTGATCAGTCTACAGGCAAATATGGGAAACACACACTCATGTACACTCACACACATGCCGACACCCACCCACACACACACACACACACTCACAATCACATGTGTACACACACACAAACACTCAGACATGTGTAAACACACACACATAAATCAAAAGTGAATATGCAAATACACGCAATCTTCTCTAGTCTCTAATCAGGGAGATTAGTAGAAGTCACTACTTCTATTATTTAAGGGCCAAGTAAACAAACAAACAAACAAAAACTTGTGCATCTAATGAGTATGAATTTTCAGATAGAAAAAATGTAAACCTAAATATTATAATTTGTGGTTCTTCACCTCAATATATCTAATCTACTCATGGCATGTTGTTGTAGTCTGTTTCACTCAGATTCAGGATGCCATCATCCAAATGGCATCCTAACAATGGCATCATCCCAGAGGCATCCTAACAATGACATCAATCTAATAGCATCCTAACAATGACATCATCCCAGTACCAAACCACAAGGGCATAAGTGCCAGTCTCACTTCCTTTGGCTGGTGAGCCCTTACTATCAGCTAGTCATTAATGGCCAGATTTATCAGCACTTCTGTTTCTGTCCACACCAAGTTTATTGTCTCTTGGTTTTAAATGATCTGAACAGTTGTTTTAGGCTTGAGGGAGAAGGTACAGTTGAGTTCCTGTCTACACCTACAGCTGCTCTGCTGGTCTACACCTACATCTGCTCTGCTAGTCTACACCTACAGCTGCTCTGCTGGTCTACACCTACAGCTGCTCTGCTAGTCTACATCTACAGCTGCTCTGCTGGTCTACATCTACAGCTGCTCTGCTGGTCTACGCCTACAACTGCTCTGCTGATCTACATATATAGCTGCTCTGCTGATCTACGTCTACAACTGCTTTGCTGATCTACATCTATAGCTGCTCTGCTGATCTACGTCTACAACTGCTTTGCTCATCTACATCTATAGCTGCTCTGCTGATCTACATCTACAACTGCTCTGCTGATCAACACCTACAGCTGCTCTGCTGAGCTTCAGCTGTTTCTGCCCACACCAGTCTGGTATGAAGGTGTCGGTCGAGGTGCTGCTTCACCTCACACTCTACACAGCATGCTGCTCAAAAGAGACTGGCCATTACCTTTTTATACTAACCAAATATGAATCAATAAATTACTAATTATGGTTCAGTGTGGCTTAGTGTATGATTAAATTAATCATTTAGCATCTGCATTAAAAGCACAAAAAAAGTAAAACAAACAAACAAACAAAAAAATTTCTTCAATTTCTTCTTTCCACACTGACATGTAATACATGTACATAGACATGTAATAAGCTCAGTTAAGGTACTCAAAGAGTAATCAGAAGGTTGCTGGTTAAAGCCCCACCTTTGCCAAGTTGCCACTGTTGGGCCCCTGAGCAAGACCCTTAAATGTTAATTGCCCAAGATGTATCCAGTCACAATTGTAAATTGCTTTGGATAAGACACATGTAATACTGCAGTATAACATCAGTGTAACACCGCAGTGTCTTTGGAGCTGACGTGTTGATCTGAAAGGTTTAGAATACATTGCATTTGGCTGTCATTACAGAGGGTCTCTGTGGAAGGAACTAAAAACAAAACTACCAAGCCAAAACAGGGTCTATCCTCTCATATGTCCACCTAAAAAAACAGCCACCCAAAAAGAGTGTAATAGCTCTTGGGAGTGACCACAACTCTGTCCTTACACTTATGGTGAGTACTTATCTCTTAATGGAGAAGCTTCCAGAAAAGAAAAGATCTATATAATTGTGGCTCCCTCCCCTCTGATCACTCTGGTTTGGCTGCTTCCTGCCGGAGTTATTGATTCTAAACATTGTACCATGACGGTGTGAACAAGCGACATCTACAGATCTCAGTTCAGCTGAAATCACAGACAGGTACTTCATACTCATGGCCTCTATCTGTGAAGAGGCACCAGGCTATCAAAAAATAAGGACCTGGAGCTCATGTTTTAACTGTAACCTAAATGATTGCATCTAAAAAACCAAGAGTTACATGGTGATATTTAGCTTTTATTTATTGTTATTATTTTAAAGCTGAATTCATTATTTTTTTCATGCTGAGCTTTAAAATACTCTGAAGTTCATGGTGAACAATTGTTCTGTTTCATTTGCAGAGGGCTGGAGTCATCTCCAAGGACCCACCACTTCCTGAAGGAGAGGGCCAGGCAAATGCCTGGTAAAAAAAACAAAACAAAAAAACCTTTCTCCGAGGTGTGTTTTGTTAGAGTTCACCCCTCAGTCCATTTCATTTATTTTAATGTGTGGTTGGAATCAAAACTGGAACTGTTACAGCACCCCAGTGATCAACAGTCATTATAGGGATATACTGTAGTTTGATTTGATATGTACACAGTACAAAGTAATGTGAAAATGATTAGCTATATGCTTCCAGTGAGACCATACTACAAACAAGCACCCTGCTTGCTATGTGTAGCCATATTTAAGACTGTCACCTAAAAAAAGGTTACCGACTCATGTAGAATGACAAGATGTCAACTGAAATAAAGTGCCTATACTTGTTTGAAAACTACGTCCATGTTGCTGTGCACTGCACACACACACACACACACACACATGCATACATACATGCACACCATCTTTTTAAGGCTCCATTACATAATTACAGGGATCAGACTCTGGTAGATGTGAGACAAGCTTTCAATGTTAAAACCCCTAATTAATTCACAACCAATTATCCAAATTCAGGGGCATATTACAATATGCGAACTCAGACAGATGTACCTCCTCACACGAGGAGGGATTTCAAACTCAGCTCTGCTTTATATCACATGAGAGAAACTAACCAGGGCTGTAATAGTCAGGACTGTAATATCCTCTTTTATAAAGAGGGAGGCGCGTTTAAATGAGCTAAATTTCAAGATAGTCAGTTGACTCATCACATGAGCTGAGGTTTGGGTTATTGTTAGCATACATCATGTTTGGGTTAGCAAACATCAGGTTAGAGTTAACAGATATCAGGGTTGGGTTTGAATTAGCAGTGTTAGCTTATATCAGGGTTGGGTTTGAGTTAGTGTATATCAGTTAGGTTTGAGATATCAGGGTTTATCAGGCTTTGTTATCAGAAATCATGTTTGGATTTGTGTTAACAGATATTACAGTTGAGTTTGAATTAGCAATGTTAGCTTATATCAGGGCTGTGTTTGAGTTAGCGTTTGAGCATTATATCAAGGTTGTGTTTGAGCTAGTAGTGTTAGCGTATATCAGTTGGGTTTGAGTTAGCATATAGTCAACTGCACAGTGTAGTAGTTGAATATATATCACTATGTGTGTCACATACTACCACCATCTGCCAGCGGGCTTTCAAAAGATGATTCCTTCTCTGTCTCTCTCTCTGTCTCTCTCTTTCTGTCTCCCTCCCTCTCTCTATTTCTTTCTCTCTCTCTCTGACTGCCTTTGTCTCTCTGCAGCCTGTGAAGTCTTAGAACAAAGCTATGAATCAGGGAGTGCTGTAGAACTGAACATCCACCTGCTCTGCCCCACCCTGTTCTATCATAGTCCTGACACACAGGGTCCCTTTTGGGCTCAGAGTCAGGTTGTTTCACACTAATGACACTTTGGATCTACTGTGATGTTCCTCTGTGCTTGCTTCTCTGTTTCATTTGCAATAACACACCTGATCTGGGCCATGAGTGGCTGAGCTCTGAACAGTTTAGGAAGCTGCAGAACCAGGGGAAACTGGACTCAGCAGAACAATTCATAGCACTTCTAATTCATTGCACTCCTAATTCATAGAACTTGTAATTTTCGCTCCTCTAGTAAAATAGGTTTATAAGTACTCACTGGAGATTTGTATAAGCCATTTGCATTCCATTCTGATCTATACTGAAAAAAACAAGCCAAATGCATTGCAGATTTATAATCAATACATAACAAAGTTTAATAGATATTGACCACCAGCTATTTTTGTTTGACTATTTGAGCACCAGTAACTGGAATATAGTCACATATCCTAAGGGACTTATCAAAAGCTACAAACTGCAAAAGCACTTCACTGATACTCTCTTTTTTAATGATACAGTTCCCTGTAGATAGGTGCAGGAAATGCATGCAGGGAATATAAGTGATGAGCTCAGGATGGAATGTGTTGGGGATGTCAGTGTGATTAACACAGGTAGTATGTGTTGGGGGTGTCAGTGTGATTAACACAGGTAGTATGTGTTGGGGATGTCAGTATGATTAACACAGGTAGTATGTGTTGGGGATGTCAGTATGTTTAACACAGGTAGTATGTGTTGGGGA
>JAOXYF010000020.1:12526560-12553416 GCA_028565775.1 Sternarchorhynchus goeldii | reverse complement strand
CAGTATGATTAACACAGGTAGTATGTGTTGGGGATGTCAGTATGTTTAACACAGGTAGTATGTGTTGGGGATGTCAGAGTGATGAATACATTAAATATGTGTTGGGGATGTCAGTATGATTAACACGGGTAGTATGTGTTGGGGATGTCAGTGTGATTTTGACTGACAGTAAATAAACTGCCTCTGCTGAAAAATGTACACCACACATTATTTTCTCCACCCATCCTCCTCTTATTGGCTTCACTGGTCTATGTTCTAACAACCATTTACATCTGATGTGATATTTCAGTCCATTTATCCTACAGCAAGCGATACATACCGACTACATCTTGTTTATCTGCAGATGTGTAGTGTAATATGTCTTTGTCTCATCCTTCAATTTTTAAATATTACAATGTCCACAGGACTCAATTACCCAGTGTGCAGTTCTGCTTTAGTACTGTCTGTGACTTCTGTGTTATGGGGGACCAAATGGATGTCTCAGATGAATACAACCAGAAGAATCAGCTTTATAGATGGACCAGCATGAAAGTATAGGTCATAGTCTGTGTTATTCCCCAAACTAAAGCTACACAATAAATCTCCCTAAATCGGCCTTTCTCTGTGTTTATCTTGTAAAGCTCATTACCAGTTCACATGCCAAACCTCATCATGGATTATATAATTCATCATTTCAGAATTGTGTGTTTGTCTTGTGTTTCTCAAATTATTTAACATCTCTAGTGACTGGACTTTGTCACCTGTTGTCATGCTGTTTTTTTTTTTATGTCCCCTGTTGCACGATCTCTTGACAGCAGTGTAATCATTTGTGACCATTCAGTGAAATATCAAGTGCTTTCCCAATATTAGGCACCATATGGAATTTCATATCTTACTGAAGGAAAAAGTAGAGTGAGCTCAGTTTAAGCACGGACTGACCTGATTTTTTCCTCCTTTTTCCCACTTAAATCCGAGAGTCTCAGGGGTAAGGAAAACCAATATCATTTCATTAAACCAGATGTGTGTCACCATTTCTAGAGCCCCATCACTTAACAAATGAGATTTCTGTCGAAAACTAAGAGCAGTTAATGTGCATTTATGCTGTTCACACTTCAGTATCAATTTTGAAGATAGTTTTTAGGTTGGTGCAAAACTCACAGAATGGCAGTAACATCTGCAAGCTGACAGCTCAACTGGTTCCTTCACATGAGAAAACACAACAATGTAGTAGTTTTTTGCCATATACCGATGTAATTTTTGACAGGTATCCCAAACCAAGCACAGCAAAAGCAATTACAGGTATGGTCAAAATACTTCATCACATCATTTATCCAGTGCTCTCGTGGATTATCCCTCATTTACTCTGTTAATCTACACAAACATTTCATTATAATGGAAAAATCAGACAAAAACATTGTCCCAAAGCAAATCAGTATCTGTTTTCAGATTGTGTAGTGGAATGTTTCTGGCTCAAACTTTGAAAACATTGTTTATGTAATCTATTTTTAACCTTGTTCTACAATTTTGCCTTACACTGGACCTAATATCCCAGTTTCACTCAGTATGTATATGTTTAGAGCTGGAGAAACACATTTAACTCAGCTGATGTATTAAAAAAAAACAAAAAAAACCCTTTATTTATTTATATGTATTGTTTCCAAGTAACCTCACATGGATGGGGTCAGCTCTGCCATAAGGCTTCCATACTTCCAATTTCCTTTAATATAAAATGCATTGAACACTGTTAATTCTGGGCTGCAAAACCTTGGTCACAAATATATATATATATATATATATGTTCTTCCTAAACCCCAGGACATAATAAATGTGTTTAGTGAATGGAGCCACTTCTCTCATTGCTTTTGCAAGGATTGCTTACATCATCAAGGTGATGTAAACTGAAGACCTTTATCTGTTTCAGAAGATACTCCATTCCACATGAGTCCTGTTCCCAAGCCCACTGGACAAACATCTTTATTTCATATTATTCTTGCGGCCGTTGGTTATTGAGTACAGAGCTTTTCACAGCCCCCACACCGTTGCTAGGTATCATTTCCTCTTGCGCTTTCTTTCCAGGTACAGATCTATTTCAAACACAGACATTAGGCACAGTGGAACCAGATAGAGTCAGCATTCGACACAGAAGCAGAGACTGAATTAACTCTTCTCACCATTGAAAAATAATATGACAAATGTTTCACTCCACTCTTAAATGGAACCTTGGAGTGAAGGAGAACAGATATGTTCAAATTCTTCTTCATAGACGTCTGGATGAGATGGTTATGCTGCTGTAATTGTCATAATCACCATGATAAAGAGATTGGGGGCACAGTATTAAAATAATTTTCAATGTCAGTTCTTACTGGGTTTGAGATCTTGGATTATATTCAGAACTGAAAGCTTTTCACTTTGCGGGGATTTTCCCCTAAATAACAACTATTAGAGACAGCAAACAACAAAAGACACTAGGTTTTTAGATCGTAACTAAACCCATGAGGAATAGTAACTTGCTAAAAAAAAAACCTTAATTAACCTTAACCACACACACAACACAGATCTTTGGAAAAATCTTGAAAATTTGCGTTGGTCAGGAAGTAGCCTGTCCCACAGACAGAGCTCTCTCTGGACTCAACTCTGCATGTGTGTTTGGGTCTCTGGGTCGCCCTGCAGCAATTAAACTGTTTTAGTACTGCAGTCTTACACTGACAGAGGGATATTGTCTGACTTACTTTGAAATACAAAACGTGTGCAGTTTTCAAACCTTGACTGATCCTGTGGGTCTCACTTGAAAATCCTTCTATATCTCAAACAGAAGTTGCCAGTTTTGAGAGACCAGGAAAAGTGGCGTTTAAGTACGAGGGCTTAGGTTACAGGAACACTGTCTTAGCTGGAACGGGGATGGGGAGCCCCATCTCCAGCTGCATGCCTGTGTTTATTTAGTAATCCCGTCTAAGGCAGGCTAGACCAGCCAGGCCGTAGTCATAAAGGGGGCTGTGTTTCCTGCTCCCTGGTGTGGGGAGGCTCTGCTGACACTCTGATGGTGAGTTAGTGCCATGTTTAAGTTATGCTCCAAATGCTTTTTGCTCTTAAATTACAACATGGATTCATTTAGTTTTTCTTGGCTATTGGTAGGTAGGCACTAAGGACATTAATTTGGTATTCGTTCCGTGTTTAAAATTAGTCTCCAAGGTCAGGCACTCACCCGCTACGTCACAAACCTATTTAAGCATCTTTATGCTTCTTTGAAGTCCTTATTTCAGGGGGGGATAAGGGAGACTAATGTTACACTCTCCCTGAGCTGGACTCTGTAACAGCCAGGACACGCTGTGTTACTGATACCCTTTTCCTGTGTTACCAACCTAAAATATAAATCATACCACAAAAAACACAAAACATGCATAAAAATGTTAAGTTAATAATCTTTGTTTTGACCTAGAAATTGCGTAAAAATGATTGAATTTTCAGTTCAACTGTCTTTACCATTCACATGTTTACCATATTATGTTATCTTAAATTTTAGCTTGTGAGATAGAGTATCCAATCCTACGTCAAGGAAGCACAGAGCATGTTTCCCAAACTTACCTCAAAAGTCTACAGTCAGTTAAATACCTCAGTTAAATACCACAAACGCAGCCTTTCTCCACATTACTTTACTCCATTTGAGAAAACAGGCAGACAAAATGACTGATTTTCTCTTTCTCTTTTGCTCACTATGTGTGCATGTGTGTTTGTATACGTGTGTGTGGGTGTGTATGTGAACATGAAAGTGGTGTGTATTGCCTCAGTGTGGGTTCTCACACCCTCCCTCAGAGATTAAGCCACAGTGTGATTTAATGTGGGGTGCCGGGTCCCTGTCAGTGCTCCTCAAGTAGGTCACAAACAGTCCCTCCAAAGACTCGGAAAATAATCCTCTTGCTACACTTGCTTGGGGATTGTAGTGTAAAAGCACACTCTATTTTTCACATGACGATGCTCTAAACCACAGGCATTTTGTACTTTACTGTTTGAATACTTTATGAGAAGTAATTCATTGTCTTATCCTCCACTTTGCATATGATTGTAGAGGGAGGACATTTTATAAATAACTCTTTCTTTGACAAGAAGTTTAGAGGTAAGGTAAATAAGTTTTTTTTTTTTTTTTCAAGGGTGTTTTGAAAGAACGATGTAACAGTGTAACAATCCCATGATGTAACAATGCAATGGTGTACGGCAACAGTCATATCTGGCTTATCTTTGTGCTCAAGTTATCAAGCACCTCAAGTGTAATAACAAGAAATTATTGAACATGTGTTTGTGTCACAGTCTTGGTGTAGACAATATTGTGTAGTTCTCCGGGAAGATTTGTAACCACACGATGCCCTGGTGAGGAGATTCATTAAACCTCGGCTGCTCAAAGAAATGTGTAAATCTTTACTAACTACATTATAGTCGGGGAGAGGACATACAGCTTCAGAAATGTGACTTACAAATCATGATTATGAAAGAAAGAACCGAGTCATCTTCATCATCAATATAAATATGTATAAATATGTGGAAGTCATTAGGAAACCTGTAATAAAGAGATTGAGAAACTAATAATAATTACAGTAATAATATTAATTTTCTGAGTTAAATTACTGGCTGGGCCTGGTCTGAAAAACCATATAACTATGTTAGACCACTCTGATGGAATGGATCCCTGGTGTACTTGGAGAAACACTCCTGTACTCATAGAAACACATCAAAGAGGAAACATGAGAGACGTTTAGGGTGTGAAAGTTGTGGTTTAGGCTGTGAGTGTTGTTTAGGCTGTGAGTGTTGTTTAGGCTGTGAGAGTTGCGGTCTCAAGACCACACTCCTGTGGACCACACCCCCATGTGGACCACACCCCTGGTCCCCTACCTCGGCCAGGTGACCCTTGTTTTAGACACTCTGCACACTGCATTTTGGGTTATATTTGCATAAACTCTGTGTTGCTTTAACAGTTTCTTTACAGTACAGTGAAACCACACCTGCCTCATTTCGCTTGTTAGAGAGCTCCAAAAACCACAGAAGGCAAAACCTCTTACGAAAAATCTCTTTCAGAAATCTATTAACCCGGTCAGCTAAGTACTTTCTCTTCAGCGCTCCCATTTCACCTCATTGGCCGTCCAGGCCGGTAGGTGTGATCTGTTTCATCTCCTAGCAGCTGCCCTCTGTGGTGCACACAGGCTCAGACACCAGTGCTAAAAGGCTCACGCTTCTGACTGCAAACTCAGGGCCGAGAGGATCGAGTTTCTTTTTAAAGAGCTGTGGGAACAGAAGTGTTACAATCAGTGGGAACAATCGCAAACGCATTCCGGGAAGGAATAATCCAAGGGCCCTGGTAACGGGCATGGGAGTCCATCTCATCCATCAGCCATGATATGTACAGGAAAAGGAGTTCTTTCTTAATTTGGTTAGGACTCTCTCTGGCCGCAGTGCATCCTTCGCTGCTCCCCTTGTCCTCATCCGTCTTCGGACGGGGCAGTAATGTGTTCTTAAGTGAGTTATGCCGCTATACAGATTTGATTTGCCCCTCAAACATTGCATCACTCTTTACGCCGTATCTCGTTATTAATTAGCTGGGATCGCGTTCAGGGGCCTGTGAGTGGAAGATGCACCAAGGTTACTGGAAAAGCCCATCCACGCTACCTCTCGCTTCATTTCCCAGTCTGATCAAAGCTGTCTCACTGAGGCGATGATTGGTATAAATACTCCCATTATTCAGACATGTAGACTGCAAGGCATTTAAATTTAGCGTCACATAGTTTTGTATTCAGCGTCTTATGCATTCCAGTTAGTGCTCTCAGCTCTGACCGAGCCAGTCTAAAGTACATACCTGTAGAATAGTGCAAGCTCTTTGTCAGAGGCAGCTGTATGCAGGCTCTTTCCAGTATGGGCACCATTGTTAAATCAGGCCGCATACTCAGAGTGTTTGCACCTTTAGATCTCAGCTTCAAAGTCTGAGCAGAGTCAGCGCCTGCATCATCAAAATTATTCATGAAAGACATTTTGACTCTAAGATTGCTGCACATTTGAACATTATGACTTCTGACCTCTGCCATTCATTAGTGTCCATTTGAGTATATGAGTCTATGGATGGCAGAGCTGCCACATTCAAAGGCCACCGATGGAAAGGCCATTGACCTTGAACAGTTTATTTCATGAGACTTTGTATCTAAGAAAACAAGCTCTGGGTTTTGTACAAAGGAAAAAAAAAAAAAATTTAGCAATATTCAAAGTTTTTTTGGTGCATGGCTGTGTTGTCGCGTGTAACTCATTCACCTGCCACTGTGTCTGTTGTTTTCTCAGAACTATTCAGCGTGCATAGCTAATTTAGCTGCTGTCCAAGCTATCAGGCGCTCCTTACTTCTAAAGCTCATCTGATCTATTTGAGTTAGAGGAATGGTGAGGGAAACCAAAGCAGGAAAGTTACTCTAGAACAAAAGATCTGTCAGAGATTCTAGAACCGTCACAAACACTTTCTAAACATTGAGTGGCTTTATTGTGGAATCTGATGAAGTGTTTTTTTCTGAAGGGCAGTCCAGCAGTCACTTGACCTCTGAGCCCTGTGATATGAGGAGTGCAAGGTATAGAATGTCAATTACCTCAATTTTGAGTTCAGTATATGAGAACCTTTGTTGTAATCTGATTCAAACATCAGACTGAGCTGTGCCTATTTGAATTTGTCGGGACATAGAACAACGCATATCTTTGCAAGAAGAAACTTCATTCTAGTTGACACATTATTTCAGTTGCATGTAGTCAGATAACTAATAATAAGTTCCTGTTGATTTTTAACCTGGCCTGACATGGAAGAACTGCTGGACAGTTTAGAAAGGTCATCATCATCATCATCATCATCATCTTCTTTTTACTTTTCCTGGTGATGGTCATGGTAGTAGCATCCTCAGAAGATCAGCCCAGACTTTTCTATTTCTGACAGATTCCAGCTGGGTGTCTCCTCCTTAGAGACACCCAGATGCTCCCAGGCCAGCTGTGAGATATAATCCCCAAAGCAGGTCCAGGGTCTGTCTCTGGGCCTCCTTCCAGTGGGAACAGCTGTAGCGGGAATCAGTCACCCTTATGCAATGCCCAAACCACCTCAGCTGGCTCCTCTCAGACTTGAGGAGCAGCAGTTCTACTTTGAGGTTCTACTTTGAATGAATGTTCAGCAAGCTGCAGTGAAACCTCATTTCTTCCTGATGTATTTCTAATCTTATTTAGGTCATTACCATATATCACGATCGTAGGTGAAGATGGGGATGTACATTGACTCCTGCACAGAGATACTAGTCCTAGGATTAAGTTCCTGCTTCACTACCACAGACTAATTCAGAGACCACAATACAGCTACCGCTGACCTGATCTGTTTATTAATCAAGCTTCCTTTTGCATCAATATGAAGATAATTAAACTCTCACCACAAATGGGCATGTTTTTTCCTCTCACCTGAAAGGAGCATTACTTTCCATTTCACGGGAGAGTGTCATGACTTTGGACTTTGGAAGATGTTGCTCTTCATCCCAGCTGATTCAGTTGTAGAGCATTCAGGTGTGTGTCGATTGTCCACCTGTGAGGATGCTAAGAAGACAATGTCGTTTGTAAGTAACAGAGATGCCACCTCCACCTCCAGTGGACATCACTCCAGCCTCAGCTGCTGGTATCCTGCTGTTGGTGACAAGGTTCATCTTCTTCAGAGCCCGACAACCACATGGAATGAAAGCTTGATCTCTTTGCCTTCTCTTCTTTTGCTTTCTCTCTTCACTTTGCTATAATTTTTATCTCTTGAATCACTGTTCTCCTGGTATAAGAGCATGTCCACCAGGTTGTGGAGTAACTCAATAATAGTCATTGCTACCCGACACCTGCATAGTAATGTCAGGTTTTCCCTCACCATGAGTTGTCAGAATATCTTTGGGGTCACTCATTCTCCTTGGCCTTTCCAAACTGCTCCACAGAATGAGCTTTCACCTCACCTTGCCTGCAACCTCTTTCTATCTCTCTCTGGAGATCTCTTTGAGAGCAGTATATGCAAAGACTCCTCCAGTTTCACTCTCCACCAACATGTTCTTGGATCACTGCCATGACTGGGTCTGTT
Source organism: Sternarchorhynchus goeldii (assembly GCA_028565775.1). Taxonomy (NCBI): domain Eukaryota; kingdom Metazoa; phylum Chordata; class Actinopteri; order Gymnotiformes; family Apteronotidae; genus Sternarchorhynchus; species Sternarchorhynchus goeldii. Next base: position 12,545,336 of record JAOXYF010000020.1, on the reverse strand, counting down.
GCTCATTCTACAATTGAAGATTTGAACATGTTCCATTCAGACTCAGGCCTTTTACTCACTCAACACCTTTTAGAAGTCCTATCAGAGGTGAGAGCTGGAATCTTCTCTCACAGAGTGATCTGCTAGACATACCCCAAGCCAAGCTTTTTCTGGGCTTACCAAATCTACCATGTACCATTATAAGCAGCCTTGTGTTTGAATAAGGTGTTTGTTCTTGCCCCTCCATGACTTGCACAGAAGTTTAATAATATGTCTACACTCAGGTTCAGATTATGGAGCCCTTTCCTCCCATTCTAGCCCATCCAGGTGTTTTCAGGTATGTACCCAACATGAGCGCTGAAACTCCCTAGCAGGACCTGAATACTACACTTGATTGAATACTATATTTGGTGCACACACAACACAACAATCATAATTTCTGGCGCTTAAACTCACATTGATGTAGTCCTCTTTTCACCAGGATGAACTCAGAAACCAGAACTTCCCACAGCCCTTAGGGATGTGTTGCTAAGTATATCTAGTCCGTACCTTTCCATCTCACACAAGAGCTCAGTTTCTTTCCCTGCTAAAGACTCGATGGTCCACATTCAGTCAGTTTCCACTAACAAGGTCTTGCTTAACCCAGTTGTTTACCCCAAGCCTGCCTCCCCACTGGCATTGCCCCTGACCTCAGTCCTGTTACCACCCTTGCTGGTGAATCCAGATAATGTCTGCGCAATGCCTTTTTGTCTAGAATTAAACATGGTTTTGTGGGTATCCTCAGCCATAGGTGGATGTCCCAGTGTCTCAAATTCAGGCAGGGTTTCCAGATTTGTAGATCCTTCCATGGGAATCTTTTGGACTGCTCTTTGTCTGTTATTTCCATGTTATATAAAAAATTCCTTCAGTTCAAATGAAAGGGAATTAAATGAAAGCATGCTTTGATCCATGATGCTGAAAACTGACTTTTGCCCAACACATAATGTAGGATTCTATATCTCTTCTATACATAATGTGGGATTCTTCATCTCTTCTAGACCATCACATTGTACCACAGTTCACAAGTAAGATAATACTGCTGCTTTTGTCTTTTGTTTATTTAGCACTGATGGGAATGTAGAATGTTATTTACTTGAGATTTCTTGCTTAACCCAAACACTCTTAAAATAAATCTGGACGTTTGGTAGATATCATCAGAAAGTTGGTCTGTCTGTATTTCTCTCTCTTTCTCTGCCTCTTAAAAGGCCCCATTTGGTTGTTTCATATCTTTAATTTGAAAAAAAAAAATCTTTAATGTGTAAAAAGGAAATAGTGTCACGCAGGTTGTCTCCTTCCTAGAACATAATATTTTACTATGGTGTACAAGCCAGCACCTTTCTGAATTTAACAATGCTAATAAGCTAATGAAAATTTAATTTAGCAATTTTCCATTATAAAGTGCTAATTAGTTACAGCTGTCAGCACCTATTGAGAGTGAATATAAACAAACAACATCAATCATATTCTTTTTGTGCAGAAAATGTTTTATAAGTGTAATAAGAAGCTAGAGATGGTTAGCTTTTGTTTATTTATTTATTTACATACTCATTTAATTTATTCCACTTTGAGTTGACTGTATAGTATCAGAGTATTCTATTGTCATTAGACAGAACTAAACTAAACTAAGAACTGACTAAAAATGGGATGCTCGGAGGATTTAGGAGTGTATTGGATTTGGTGCTGTACTCTGAAATAAGCAGCAAAATTTGAGTCAACCTGAAATGTTTGAATACACCCAGTCAACCTGGAGTGTGTCGGTGTGCAAATCAGCTCTGCTCAGCTGCAATCAGTTGTGACAGACCAAAGTGAGGAAACTTTCCCTGTGCAGTGTAATACCGTGTGTGTGTGTGTGTGTGTGTGTGTGTGTGTGTGTGTGTGTGTATAAATGAGTGGAACACACATCCCTCGAGCTCATTCTGGTTGATGCTGTGCCTCTGATTTTCTCCAGAAATGTTTTCACTAAGACTGGTGTAACATGATGATGCCACCAAAATTGTGCTGACTAGACAATTATGAAATCAAGAACCAGGATGTCTGCTGCGGACAGATAGTGTCTAAAGGGGTTTTTACTGTCTTACAGTGTTATTTCTTACTTTCATTTGATCTGGGTGAATATGTTAACCAAACAAATCTATCACTGTGCGTTACTTGCAATTGTTTCTTTCATATCCTAAAAACCAAATGAAGCCCATAATTGCAATTAATCTAATAACCAATATATTACTGCATTTGTATTCTCATCATATGCTTTATTAGATATGTATAGTAGTTAGAGATTATTTTACAAGAGATTATATGCTGTCATCCTTTATCAGGTCAGTAATCAGGGTGACACACCAGTGTTGGCTGGATGTTGTCTGGATAACAGACCAGTGTCCTCAACAGTACCACTAACACACATACCAGTGATACACATCACCAACAACCAAGTCTGTGGTACAGCAGTGTCTGATATACACATACCAGCTCTTCTCCGTCCCCTGGTACTGCAGTGTCTGAGAATGATCCACCAGACGATCCACCAGATGATCCACCAGACCAGATGATCCACCTTCAGTGCCTCCACCAGCAACCAGCACTCAGTATGGTGATCTGCCCTCGAACAGAAGCATGAATAATCTCAATACATCCCCAGTACTCACAAAACCTAACCATGGGTTCAATTTCCACAGTACTCAGACCAAAGATTTAATGAATAATGGCTTTGATTCATTTGTATTTCTTTAGTATGATTTTAATTTGTTAAAGGGACACCCCATTTAAATTCTATACAAAACAAATGATTATAATTCAATAGTAATATGCAGGGTTGTTCTGTTAGTTTGCAAGGCCCAACCTTCTCCCTGTTTGAGAAGGCTGCTACACCATTGCTATCCAATATTAAACTGAATCCCTGTGATTCTTACACAGATTAATTGCATTCTCAGCAAAAACACATCTTTAATGATTCATGAGGCTTGGGAGCGGTCAGCTCTTCGTCGGTTGCAGCTTTTAGCGCGTAGCGCGGAAGGAACGAGGCTGTGAGGAAACACTGGAAGGGTGGAGTAGAAGTGCAGTGAATGAAACTCAGTCCCTCCACCTCTGAGACTCACTTCCTCCACCTCTGGCATGACACTCAGCAGCAAGTGAGACTCACTCTTTTGACCTCTGAGACTGACTTCTTCCTCCTCTGATTCTCACTCCCTCCACCTCTGAGACTCACTCCCTCCACCTCTGAGACTCACTCTTTTGACCTCTGAGACTGACTTCTTCCTCCTTTGAGACTCACTCCATCTACCTCTCAGATTCACGCTCACTCCCTCCACCCAGTTATTAGACTCATTCTCTATACCTCTGGCATGACACATAGCTCTGTGTTTCTCAGCCATTTTAGTACCTCTACAGGCACTTACCACACAGCATAGAGAAGATGCCATGGAACCTTTTAAAGTCTCTCTCTCTCTTGCACTCTTTCTCTCTCTTTCCCTCTCTTCTCTCTCTCTCTCTCTCTCTCTCACTGGCTTTTGCCATCATTCTTGCTCTTGCTCTTGTTTTCTCTCTCTCTTTCTCTCTCTCTATCTATCTCCCTCTCACACACACTCTCTCTCTCTTGCATCTGTGACCATTAGGACCATCATGTCAAACCAGTGGTGGAATCTGCGCCTGGGTGGTAACAGCACTTTCAGAGAAGTGAAAATTGAACATGAAGAAAATCACTGCGGCCTTAAAAAAACAGATACCCCATAAAACCCTTCAGCTTTCCACATTATTCTTCACATTACTTATCAGGAAAGGCAATGAGAGGGCGAGAGAGAGATGGGAGAGAAAGAACATTAACCCATATTCCCATTACTTGTTCAATGTTATAAGTTCCAGGAAGGGAATGGGAAGGATGATATATTTCTTAATGTTATTTACCAGTAAGTATCAGTAATCTGTTTACATGGCTTTTAACTGTGTGGAAAGTGATATTTTGTCACACGTATCACAACTTGCTCGTCAAGATTCTATTTATGTATACGTTTGTGTGCAGAGTCCACAGCACAGTGTTGCTGTGATTTAGTTTAATAAGGAGGCATAAAACTGATGCAGCACACACTCCTTCTGATGTGGACCCCAGTGATCGCCTCATTCAGCTCTGAGACCTGCTCAGTCAGGCTCTAGTGAATAGCAGTTACATTTAAGAGCAGTTAACTTTGTTTCAAATGTACTGCAAACTTTTATTCAATTATTGCAAACTTTATACAATTATTCACATCAATTAATGCATATTTGTTACTGATGTTTAAGACCTTTTTAGAACTCCTAGAGCTTGGTTGTATGCTTAATGGGAAGTCGTACAGTGTGTGTGTGTGTGTGTGTGTGTGTGTGTGTGTGTGTGTGTGTGTGTGTAGGGGTGAGGTAATGGGAGGCGGTGCATCAGCTGCAAAAACTGGTCTAAAGACAAAGACCTTTATTCAAAGTGGGTGACCGTGCCGACAGTGCCCTGCCTGAGTACAGCAGGAGTGCTAGGACTAAAATATGAAATGTGACTGTAATATCTGTTTGTGAATGTGTATGTGTGTGTGTGTGTGTGTGTGTACACAGGGACAGAGAGTTTCCATGTGAAGCTGTGAGTCCCTGCTGTCCTTATGCCCTGTGCTCTCAGAAAGGGGGAGATGTGTACAGCACCAGGCCCTCAAAGGCAGGGAACACATGGTGAACAAAATAAACACAACTCAGACAAACTCAAACACGCAACTCTGGAGACGTCTTAGACCCTGGAGAGGCGGGGAGAGTTTCACCGGCTTTGAACAGCACAGACTCATGCATAAACTTCACAGCATTTGTTGCTAATTAGAGTCACATAATTCATTTAAGATGGATCCAATGGAAAGAACATTAGTTGTGAAATTTTTATTATTATCGTGGGGGTGGGTGAAGATATAGGCTATCTGTGATACTCCCTCCCCCCTGCACCCACCATCCCAACATCAGATGATGAATGAGTGAGAGAAGCAAGGGAGACAGGTCACCTTCCCTCTGCTTTTCTTCAAGGAGACTTTTGATGATTGTTGTCAACTGCTGCTAACCACATTAAATGAGTGCCTGGGTGTCATAGTTACCATTTAGCCTTATAGACGCCTGCCTTGTGTCTGTCTTGCATTATGATTAAGTTTAGCTAGAGATGAGGGAGTAACAGTCTCTAGATGGAGTATCCTGGGGGAACCAACTCTTATCAGATATTCTATCATGGCCTGTCAGAAGAGTGAGTGTGACAGTTACAGACAACACACACAAAGATACCCAGACACACACACACACACCTCCACATACACAGACACACCTCCACACACACACCTCCACATACACACACACACCCTTCCACAGACAGACACACACATGCACACACTCACACATACAAACACACACACATATACACACACACACACACACATATGCACACACACACTCACAGACGCACACACACACACACACACTCACAGACACACACACATACACACACTCACAGACTCACACACACATACACACACAAACGCACACACATATATCACCAGCTACCTATGTATACCCAGGACCAATCAATAGAAACACAATGTTGGCTGTGAATAATTTGGATCCTGCAGTGGCTTGATGGGCAGAGATGCATCATGTTCCCAGTGGTTTTATATATATTTAGAGCCCTAATCCAGTCGCCATTGATTCGATTTAGAAATTAAGTAAGAGGTGAGGATTGAGGCTTCTAATGTTCTTATGATGATGTGGGAAGGAATGCATAGTTCTGAAACAAACAAACAGGGGATTTCTAAAGCCATTCAGTCCGACAGCAGGAAGACATGTGAGGGAGTGGCTAGGAGGAGATAGGACAGGGCCACAGCCTACCAGGCTGCCTAAAATACACTGGAAGGAAATAGGACAGGTTCCAGACTGCCTGCCAGGCTGCCTAAAGGGCCACTCTCACAGGGTACATTCAGGAAAAGACCTGCTGCATTGATATATAATCTCAGAAATCACTCAGAACGCACTCAGAACATGCACAGAACACACAGAACACATACAAAACACTCTAAGAACATACACAGAACACACACAGCGCACACTCCAAAAACACCCAGAACACATTCAGAAAACACAATTATTATTATTATTATTATTATTATTATTATTATTATTATTATTATTATTATTATTATTATTATTATTATGCCACATTTTATCAGTTAACAACACAAATAAAGCATGTTAATCAACCATGCAACTTTTCCCCTCTGTCAGTTTCTTTAGTGGTTATAAAAGTCATCAGTTCAAATCCTTACTTTCATAATGAAAGGGTTCTGTAAATTATATCCTGAAACAAAAAAACTCATCATCTTTCCACTGCGACTTGAAGATTTATAAGATTTTCAAGGGTGACATGGCTGAGGGCAGTTAGGAGCATGAACACGAATAAATCAGCCAGGTCTCGGAAGCACCATACCATATTTTGAACCCATAAAACAGCCAGGCATCGGAAGCACCATACGGTATTTTGAACCCGTAACCTGTGGTTATGGATTTGAGGCCACATCACCAGCACTGTTTAATCTTAAGCAATGGTTCAGAAAGGAAATGTTCTTTCCCCTCTAAACGGCTGCATCCACACCCCTGTACCCAGGCCTTCCTGTGGCCCCTGGATGACAGCGGCGGTATGAGGTGCCTCCAGACTATGGGATAGTGGTTCCAGTGTGCATTTATTTTGATGTTTTCTGTGCTTGCTCAGGAATCAGATTCTGTCTGAGTTTATGGTAAATAGACCAGGGGGAAGCAGCAGGGGGAATTTCAAACCCCCAACATGCCACACTTCATTTTCCGACGGCCGACTCTCACCAAGTGATAATGAAGCACTGCAGTGATTGGGAGTATTTCACCCTACAGTAGCATTTAAATGCAAACAGCTTTAATTGGTGCCGATAGGGGCTGTAATTGGATTCTGATTGGCTCTTAATGAAGATACACACCATGTGCGATGGACACAGGCACTTATCTGTTTTCAGGGACACTCACAGTCACTTACACAACATTTAAACACCACCAAACAAGTTTTTAAACCACCCTGGGCATCAGTAACACTCTGTCACTAAGAAAAAAACTAAATCCATCTAAACCCAGCTGTAGCCCGGCCTTTATGTAGAAGCCGTTGGAGATGGTTGAGCAGTCAGAGCTTCACTGATTACTGTCCCAAAACACGCAGAAGTGTCGCACGTCATTTTTTGGCACTTGCTGGTAGCATACTGTGCCTGGAGATGTGTTTGTATGTCACAAACATCAGAATCCAGACATATCTGAGGATTAATTAAAGTGCATGGACATCTCGTTAATGAATCAGTAAGTTGGTAGCGGCTGCAGATTACACTGAAAATCCCCTCTGCTTCTGCACTCCAGAGCTCCGCTGGGCGAGCTGTGCAAAATAAGGTCAGATGATGACGATGATGATGATGATGATGATGATGATGATGATGACGTTGATCTGTGTGCATATGCGGGTGTACGTCTGACAAAGAGAGCGAGTGCAGTGGAATGTTAGCTAGAAGCAGATGGACCGAGACCATTTGAGCTCTGCTCTCTGCCCTGGTTGTGGTTCTTGTGCTTTTGTTTGGGGTTCATAGCTCCTGCATGCCTTTTCACCCCACTGTCCATCATCCCCACTTGCTTTCTTCCCCTCCTCTTGCACTTATTGCTGCTCTCTCCACACCCACGGTGAACCTGGGACACACACCCATGGTGAACCTGGGACGAAGCGAGTCACTCTTCCCTCTGCCTTTCGGTGGCCTCTGTTTCCTCTTAGTTTTCATTCCATAGCTCATAAAAGTGATACCCAAGAGCTATTTATTCCCATAATACTCCCCAGATGACCTTCAGTATAATCCCAGGATTAGTTCTCTGCTACTCGGTGCTGACACGGATCAGTTTTCCTGTGCACCACAAATGGTTAAATGATGCTGTTTCAGTGAAGGACTGATCTCCAGTCAGGGTGGGATCTAATCTGAGCACATACTGGTTTTATCTCAAAGACGAGTGCAGCTGGGAATAATTAGGAGTCTGGGGAGGACAGGAAGATTACATTTGCATTTGTATAGCGAATGTCAGCTGCAAATGTCAGCATATTGCCTGCTCTGATATTCAGCGCATTATTTGGAGAGGAGACAGGATTACACCTGCATTAAACACTAATATTGGCAATATGATACACAAATTTGTTTTTTAAGCGAGCGGGATCAAACGGAAACCAGGGCATCCAATTTAGGATTCGTGGAGGAGTGCACTTGTGTAATATGCATAGAGTGATGACTTAGTCTCATGCGGGAATGATACTTTACAGCGATGTTTCAAGAGAAATAATGTAATGCATTGTTATTTAGGATGACTGGAGGAGAAAATAAAGAACTGAAAGAGAAAACCCAGAAGCTTCAACCAAAACACATGGTGACTCACAGCTGTGCCTCATCACTAGTAATAGCAACTCTGTCTCACTGCCACTGTCAGGGAATAATTGTTGTATGTTTATCTGCAGAGTGGCAAAGGCTGCTTTTAATGCGTCCTTTTATTTGCAATTAACAGAGTAACACCACTCTTCCAGATATCAGGATATGAGGGCAGGGAGGCTGAAGCAGGAGCACGATCTGTCCCCACCAACCCTAACACAGACCTCATCAAAATGCACCCCTGAGCACATGAGCGAGGGGGATGAGCCACGTCCTTCGGGCTCTTTACTGCAGGACGCTTGAGCAGGAGCCCGGGCGAGACCCCAAGCACGACACAGAGCAGGACACTGAGCAGAAAACTGAACAAGGCCAAGAGCAGGATGCTGAACAAGGTGCAGAGCAGGACACTAAGCAGGGCCAAGAACAGGATACTGAACAAGGCGCAGAGCAGGACACTGAGCGGGACACTGAGCAGGATGTTGAGCAGATCTCAATGCCATGCTAAGGGGTGGTTCTCACACAGTACTTCTAAATCTGTTTACATCAGTGGTCTCCATCTCATTACCCCACTAGATGTCAAACCCAGCAGGGACTTTGCTGCTCATCATGCTTTGTTCATCTTTTTTATTTTTCTCTTAAAATCTTCTGTCCTGTTCTGACAATAAAGCATTACATGAAATAGGGATGATATACAAAGATATAGATAGATACAAAGAGAAAGAAAGAGAGAGAGAAAGAGAGACTGACAGGGAGATGGATTGAGAAAAAATTGGCTTCACCATAGCTTGTCTGAATGTTAATTAGGGACATGTGTTTGCTGCTGATACCGTGCTTTCCACTTGACTCTTTCAGACTTTCCAAAGCACAACAAACTGATCTGGAGTCAGAAGGAAAGCTCCTGTTTCCAGACAAGACTGATGGGTCTGCTGGAGCTAGAGTGTTTTCTTCCACTATCAAACTCACCATTCCAGCTGATAATGGCACCTGTGGCTTCCCTACTGTTTCACCAGACACTTTACATGCGATTACTCTCAACAGCAACTATTTCATTAACTTGTTGACGGGTTTAATTGTTTTGCATTTTAACACATCTTTATACCATTGCTCCAGAACCTACCAAAAAAGTGAGAGGTTTATTTAATAGAATAGCAATTAATAGCTAGAGTTTGAGAAACTGTGTGGTGTATCTAACTATTCTTCTTTCATTTTAGAAAAAAAAACCCATTAGATTAATATTATGTGTTTTTGGATTGATTTGGATTATTGTGTCTTGAACAAAATATATGTTTTTTAACACATTTTACGAAGCTTCAGTTAATAATTCAGAACTCTCTATGTTGCATGATTATGAGTCTATAAAGGCCATGTATTATTGTGGTGACATTTGGAGATCTACAGAAGCTGCCTGTTAAAGGACTGCTGTGGTTCTAAGTCACTGCACGCTGGAGAACATACTGAATGGTTAACCTGCACTCACACATTCTTACGGTCCTTAAGGCCCTGCTGCATTTTGCAGACGTTGTGTTATACACTGGAACATTGTCTTTCTACTCGGTACAGGTGCTCTAGAGATAAAGGGAAGATATTCACCTACTAATATGGGTGTAGCGAAGAACAGAGCAGTAAGAACATCTGAACCAAATGACCAAAAACAAACAGTACTTGAGCTAAAGCTTACCGAATGAATGCTGCCTGAATTAACACTGAAAATATACTGATAATACTGAACTAACACTGAACTAATACTGCTTGAACTAATACTGAGCTAATACTGCTTGAAATAATAACATGGAAGTAATACTGCTTGAACTAATACTGCTCGAATTAACACTGAACTAGTACTTCTGAACTAATACTGCGCTAATACTGCCTGAACTAACACTGAACTAATACTGCTTGAACTAATACTGAACAAATACTGTCCGAACTAACACTGAACTAATACTTATGAACTAATACCAAACTAATACTTATATCCTAATACTGAACTAACACTGCCTGAACTAACGCTACCTGAAGAATGTGGTTGTATATTTCATTTGAATGTGGAGGGTGGGGATTGTATATTTCATTTAAATGTGGAGGGTGGGGACCGTGTATCAGAATATTTAATTTCCGCCTGTCCACCGTCCACCAGCACTGTGGATCTGGACTGTCTGTGAGGAGACCAGTAGATTATGTCCTCACACTACAGCAGTCTGGAGGCTCACCTATCCTCTCAGCCAAAGCACCCATTTACCTATAAAATATTCATTTTTGTGTCAATGCGAGATGTCATCTAGATCGGATAACAAAATGGAGAAAAAAAAAAATTAAAATCAAAAACATCCAAAAAGCAGAGCCGTGTTCTCCGCACAGACACTAATCTAATTTGCTTTTATTATTTTCTCGAGACTCCAACATCACACTTATTAGATCGAGGCTTGTAGTCACCTGCCTCCCACAAGTTGCTAACAAATGATTACTGGATTACTGCAAACAAATGAGAATTTTGCTCTCTGAGCAAAAGACAGGCCACTTTCAATAGATCCCTGCTTTGACTTTGTATGTGTGTGTGAGTTTGTGCGTGTGTGTTTGCATGTGTGCATGTGTGTGTGGGGGTTTGTGTGTGTGTGTTTGTATGTGTGCATGTGTGTGTGTGTAAGTTTGAGTGTGTGTGTGTTCCTGCCACTGCCTTTCACCAGCACAAGCCTTAAATGTGACACTGTATCTGAAACGCTCTCAATAAATGTTATTTCCACATGACGTTGGATCAGTGAACACACAGTGAACAATATTGTTGTGGGCCTGTTTTGTTGTTTTCCCTGCATACCATGTCGCTTTAGAGAGAGAGAGAGAGAGAGACAGAGAGAGACAGAGAGAGCGAGAGAGGGCGAGGAGGAGGGGTGATCATTATTGATTTAAAGTTCATCCTCTCTTGATATGAACCCCCACCATCCTTCTGCAGACACCTGATGACCACTATAAGTGTAATCACGAGAGAGACAATCCACGGTGAGGCTTTTAGAGGGAACAGAGAGCTTTTATTCACAAAGCTCTGTTCCTACTCTTTGCTCTGTTCCTTTGTATGATGCAAGAAGCAAAAAAATCCCCCAAAAAACGAAAAGCTAAGCTCTGTGATTTAACGGATGTGGGGGCATATCGACTTTCACTTCCGCTTACATCCAGCACAAAGGTGCTGCTTATCCAGTCAGCCCTTCCCCCATCTCAGCACCCCCCCCACCTCCTCCCAACATCCACCGCCTCCCAAACCACCACGCCCCCAGGTCACATTTACTTTTATGGAAGAAAAATGTGCCCAGATGTCGCCAACAGAAAAGAACTGTGGTTTTAGTTTTCTGTGTGTTTTTCTCCCTCCCCATTGACTTGTAGGGGGGGGGGCGGAGGGCTCAGCACGAGGGAGCGTGGCTGGGCTTCAATCAGTGTCCACGCGCTGTTTCCCCTCAAACAGCTATTCAGCACAATGCAGGAAAACTGCTCTGCATTCCACCAAACTGCTCCTTCAGTGCATCGCTGGCTGCTACCGTTCCAGATCACAGACACAAGAGCAGCAGCTCCTTCAGCGTTCTTCATGGTTTCTGACCCAACTTCTACAATTTGCTTTAAATAGTTATTACACACGTACACACACACACACACACACACACACACACACACACACACACACACACACACACACACACACACACACACACAAAGAGAAACCACAAACCAGAAGTGTATCAAAGCAGATGTTAGAGAGCTGCAAGTTCTTGACATGCTGATTTCAGTGGAATGGGAGTCAGCTATTCTGGATCCTGACTTTGAACTTGGAGAAGACTGTAGACTGTTAGAAGCTAAGTGTGCAGAACACTGCACTCATGACAGGAAATGCATCTTTACTATGCACTCCGTTTCTGGTAATGTCTGTCTTCTTTATTTCACTTTTACATTATACTTTTTTAGCTGTTTACTATTCATGTTTTATGCATATAAGTCATGTTTAAATAGTGACTCTACGCAATGGATTTATTGAATTACATTTACACCATTTCTCTCTTTTTTTAGACATTTCCATCAGTGCCACGTCCATTTTCTATTATTACTTGGTATTTTTGTAGTAGAAATCAATCCAAAATGTGAGCTGTGGCCTCTACCCCAGTGACATCAGACTTTCCTAACTCTGCAGGATCTGGGTTCTGCTCCTCTCACAGATGGGGATTATTTTCTTAAAGGCACAGTTTGAGAGAAAATCAGGCATGTGTATTTTCACGATTGTCTTTAAGCCGTGCAAACACACTCTGCCAATGAATGCTCTCTGTCCCCTTCAAAAGCCCTAACTCACACTTTACTTTGAATCTTCTGGTTCTAATAATAAACCCATTACCATTATAATTGCTCCCACGTGCAGCTGTTTTCTCTCTTTTTTTTAAGTCTGGTATCAGTTCAGCAGTTTGCTGGATTAGGACACATCCATTAACAGCACTTTCTCCTCGTTTCCTTTTATAGAGTAATTGCCTCTAACAGAGAAGTCCTGAACCAATTAACTGGCCTTTAAAGCATGACTACAGGGTTAGCGTGAGAGGGAGTCACGTCTGCCGTGTGACAGGCGCAGGGAGGCGTTGTCGGCACTGCCGCAGTGAGCGGGGCCCCAGGCCCGGGGCCCGGGCACTTCTAGTCGCATCTCTGCCGCGCTTGCTGAAACAGATTTACGGGCTTTAACACGAAACACTTTGTGGTTAAAGTCCAGCAGGGAGGCCTGAGGCTGGCTTAAAGGAGGTTGGACTCCTCCTCCGGCACCTCCTCAGAGGAATCTCGCATCTACACCCAGCACAAATTTACAGCAACTTCTCATTGTCACGTCGTAGGTGCAGGGAGATGTAAAAGCGACACTGACTCTGACAAGCGTTAGTTCAAACAGAAACCACTTATTTTCCAGCATTCACGAACATCGACGAGCAACCACAAACACCGACGAACATTCACGAAACCACCCACACACTCTGCCCATATCACACCAACGAACACGGACACACCCACACACGGACACGCCCACACAGAAATGAGACAGGGGAGGCCACCGTGACACTCATCCGCTCCAATGGGCAGAAAAGGCATTTTCAAAGACGATCCATGGTTTCCCACGCTTGTGTTTTCTCAAATAACTTCTAGCATCTTTATTTCCCTTCTCTCACATGCGCGAATGTGTATTTCCTAAGACAGCTTTTAATCGTATTTCTATTTTCTTAACATTTTTAAAAAATTCTTATCTGTAAAAATGATCTATTAATTAAGAATGGAAATGCATTTCACATCCAGAAAGTCTCAGTGTCCACTATGAACTGGCAAAATGAACTGCTAGCTAGTGCCGTTCAAGGTAACAACTCTGACCTTTTCCTGGTTTACCTTGATACTCAAAATCATATCATTTTATGTCATGTACTGTTTTTCAACAGACTGTAAACATTCTATTAAGAGAGAAAAAGGAAACTGAAATTGAAATGATCCATCTCTGCTTCTCCATCTCCATGTTCAGTCTTGTAGCCTGCTTCACACTAGTACTACTGCTAGTCCTCTGCAGGTTTGTTTCAGTAGTTTTACATCAGAACCACATCATGCAAGTAAGTGTTTCATTAGTTTTATCTCAGAGTTACATCATAGGGGTGAGAGTTTCAGTAGTTTTACCTCAGAGCCACATCATATGGTTGAGTGTTTCAGTAATTTTATATCAGAGCCACATCATAAGGATGGTTTTCAGTATCTTGGCATTACTTTATTCATATATATTTATCCCAAAGTAAACCCAGAAGGTTGTTAGAATAGACTGATTATAAAGAATGATTATACTGCAGGGTGCAGATTTCTCTGTGTGTTCCTGTCTGGGACTCTAGTGTCTGAACATCACTTCTTTCCAGAAAGCCAGAACACAAGTGTGTGGGGAGCATGTGTCTTATGTCAGCACATGTGCTCACTCATTAGAAGCTGTTGTCCTACTCTAGAGACTTACCCTGCATGATACGAGCATCTTAAAAATCAATACAAAATGTTCCTAAAAATATCTGACTCACTAGTTATAACACCCCCCATCTAAAACATATCTCCCAAAAACCAAAAACTAGAGTAAAAAAAACAAAAACCTTTAGTACACACTTACTAACTACATAATTCAGACTTGATCAGGGTCCAGATCAACCGCCTGTTTTATCACTCCAAGCAAACAGCTGTGAAGCAGCACAGGGAAGCCGTGCCTAGATGAGTGTAATTAGGGCCAAACACCTGTAAAAGTAACTGGCTGAAATGAAGCCTGCGGTCAGAATTTACTGCAGCCTAACAGGCTGTTTAATACAGCCTGCCGGGCTGTTTATTAAGCTACCTCCTGCCTCCCTTCAGTAGAAGCAACTCATGCATCACTAAGAAGAGTCATTAGTCATTTAGGTAATTCGAAGAGGGGTAGAAGAACAACGAATGAGTGAGTGAGTGAGTGAGTGAGTGAGTGAGTGAGTGAGTGAGTGAGTGAGTGAGTGAGAATAACTGAGTGACTAAATGTGGGTGTATGTGTGAGAAAAAGAGAGAGACAGAGAGAGAGAGAGAGAGAATATGAAAAAAAGAATGCACCATTTAAGAGAGAACAGACAGAGTGTTGTATTCTCAGAGAAGTGTGAAGACAGGGGCACAGAGACCCCGCTCTGGCTCTGGTTCTGCAGTGGGGTGTGAAACGGAGAGGTGGTGAGGATGCAGGATAGCTGAGAGAGCATGCTAGCCCACAGAACGATCTCGCATGAGTCACCCACACAGCAGTGGGCTTCAAACCACCTGCCACCTACAGAACCACCTGCGTTTGGCTGCTTCAGGAGGGATTTCCACTGATCTGCTGAAAATATGATAATCTTTTTTTCAACAGATTTGCTAAAACCCTGATAATTATTCTGAGAACTGCAAAAAGCTAACAATGTATAAATGCCATAACAGATTCCACTGATTAAGTGCTAAACATAATCAGGTGTGAAGATGTTTTCGGGGGTTGTAAAGATGTGAAAAGTGTGTAGATGACTATGAACAGCAAACCTTTCACTGAAGCTCCTCTTGCATTAAAACAGCAGAAGTGTTAAGAGACCTGCATTACTGAATGACGCCTTGTGGTCTGAAACAACCAGGCGACCCATTGTGTCAACGCTCCAGCCAAACGACAGTCCCCGTACTGTACACAGAGTCTGTTCTGTATCTGCAGTTGAATTCATTACCATGTGTTTATTCCCTGTGGGCTGGCATAAATCACTTTTGTTTTCCTTCAACAGGCTCAATCATCTCGTGTTATAAACCAATCATTCATCAGACCATTCCTCAGACGGGTAACTGCTTTTATAGAGACTCATCGGGGCTAAATTAAATGATGATTTCACTAGGAATCCTGGTAAAGTTGGTGTAGAATGTTTAATGGAGATTTACATTCCCGCCACTGTTGTGCGTCTCATAAAGACATGTAAAATATTAACACAGGACCTTGTTTATGATTCATATACCGCTGAATTGTTTTGGATATCCTGTAGTAAAGATGACCGAGAGCTGAAGTGCTGTAAATCCCATGGTTAGCCTGCGCATCCTGTCTGATACAGCCCATGGTGGGCAAGCTAAGGTGAGAAATGAAGATCATATAAAACTGCAATTTACAAATCAGCTTGATTAGCACCCAACAACTCACGCAGCAGGGCATGAAATTGCTTCCTTTATCATATCCCCATGGACAATTGTTTTTGTGATTGCTTTTCTATATTTGCAAAAGGCCACTAGTTAACGTAAAAGCCTGGTAAGAATCGTCACCTAGCTGTTGGAGTATAACAATAGCTGCAAGGTTAAGTAGCAGTGTGTGAGTGTGTGCGTGTGTGTGTATGAATGGAAGAGGAAAACCTTAAACCCGGAGTGCTTATTGACACTCCATCACACTGTTGATAGGTTCAGGACATTCAAGCTACACTTTCTACACTCCATTAAAGCCTGTCCTTGTACTTCCTCTGTGTCAACTGGCTAAGGTCAATTGGGGCCAGATGGCAAAGGTCAATTAGGGAGGCCGGCACTAGACATTCCATCAGATTTACCCTTAAATACTTCAACATTGTGAGTCTTTCTGGAAGGTGCTCATCAGTGCTCTTTGGAACACCCTGAAATGACCCCTGTCATTCTATTTACAACCTTGATATTTATTTGATACTTGATACTTTATTTTTTGGCTGCTCAGTGTCTACTACTGAAAATCCACAGTGTGCAGGTTTGGACAGTCTGCATAAATGCCTTCCCAATAGTCCAACCCTAAGCTCTGCACAATTGTATCCGATATTTCATCCATAGGGCATAAATGAGGAGCTTCATGTGTGTAGCAGTACTGGGAATCATGGTTTTCCTGCTATTGTTCTAGTATAAACATACTCTGTTTCTCATTGTGTCACTTTGCACCCACACTCACCTCAGTCTGTTTGGGATGCACCAATGTAGGTAAATGAAAAACGTTCAATCCCCGGTCCTCCAGCATGGTGTTTCCCCAGATGGCAGCTTTTCCAGAGAACAGGCACCAGACACACTGATGTGCAGTAGTGGTGTTAGCGGCGGCCCCTTTGCAGATGGTGGTGGGTTGTGCGCTGTAGCTCGATCCGAGCTGATCTGAAGTGACTCACGGCGTTGAAGTGGTGGCAGTGGCCAACACTCGTGTGCTCACGTCTGGCGCCAGACTCCAAGCTTGATGCTGCTTTGATGCAAATATTAAACATTTCTCAATTCTTTGAGCCAACCTGATGACTCAAACAGGTTCTGTCTGTCTATCTTTCATTCTCTGTCTGTGAGAGAGAGTACATTCAAATGGCACACTATCAGTAGTAAAATGAACTCAGCACAGCCTAAGGCTTTGACATAACCTGCTGCAGATTTGAAGGGTGCATATTGCTGCACTGTTCACTGTTCAAGTCACTGTGCTAACAATGCGCTACTTACTGCTCAAATCACTGCTCAGACAGTGCTCAAAGTACTGTCCTAATCACCACTCAAATCACTACTCAAATAGTGCTCAAGTTACTACACTAATCAAATTACTGCTTGAATAGTGCTCAAGCTGTTGAGGCTCCAATCCACTGCTTCTCAAATTTATTTAAATTAATTTCCCTTATCAGTACTGTATCACAATATTTATTCACTAGCAGGATATTAAATTATTGGCAAAGATCCACTACCCACTAAACAATAGTTTTGTGGTAGAATAATGTAATTTTATTGCAGTAAGATGTAATAATACTAATGTAAAAAAGATCAGAAGGAGAGCCGACCTCTCTGCCGGAGCTGGTACAGTGAATACAGCTGGAAACGATGAACGGGCTTGAGACAATTGAGATCAGCGTGCAGCCTACAGGCTGTTTTCACTCTCCTCCAGTGGAGAAGACCTCCTCTGCCTTCCCCAAATATCAATCTAAAAATTTGTAAGTAGTTAGTTATTACTTAGTGATTAGTTAGTAGTCAGATATTAGTTAACAGCATTTTATATGTTACTGCCCAGCTTTGGTTGAGGATATAAATCCTGTTTCATATTGCAGAGCTTACAAACTGCAGATGTTTAGGTATACAGACAGACAGACAGACAGACAGAAAAGATGAACAACAGACAGGAAGATAGATAAATGGAGGGAATGCCATTGTTATCCCTGCATGGCATAAATAATTCCTTCTCTAGGCAGATGATTAAACACCTTAAAGCTCCTGCATTATGAATTCTTGTATTGTTTACCATTCATGAATAATTTGTTAATTACACTGACTGAACATCCATCTCATTATTTTAGATTATTAATTCAAATAGTTGAAACCAACAGAAACTGCAAATCCCATAGTTAAAGACATTAGACACACTTCAGTTAGCCCTACTTTTCCAAGGTGTGAATGTATTTGGAAGGCAGATAATTATATTCCTGAAGGAAACCAGTGCAAAGTGTTCCAAGTCTCATCCTAGTGCCAGATCTCTGTCAGCTCAGATTTGAGGGTTTTCCTTTTTTATTTCGTCAATCGATCCACAGCACGTCACAGAACTGAGATGTCTGTACACACGTCGATAGATGCAACCGAATGGGGAGGAGTTGTTCTTCTTCCACTCCAACACAGAGGTGAGTATATTTAGATATTTAGAACTGAGCCATATATATATATATATATATGGCTTACTCAGCCTTTAGTTGCAGAAATATATTGGAGATGAGGAGGTTAATAGACTCCTGTATGTGTGTTTCCTGTGTCACTTTGCTGTGCCACTCCTTCCAGCTCATTTTTAGCTCAGCTTCCCCCCCCCCGCTCCCCTCTGCTCCCCTC
>JAOXYF010000020.1:12489556-12507958 GCA_028565775.1 Sternarchorhynchus goeldii | reverse complement strand
GTGCCCCCCCCCCCCCCCCCCCAAAGATACACTGCAAAGGCTGATCAGAAACCAGACCTCTGGGTTGTCGTAAAGTTTATTATCACATAACCGATATTTCTTCTCCAAGAATCATCCCCTTCTGATATACTCTTTTCAAACCTATTTTCTATAGGGACTACATATAGCTTTAAAGCAGAACTGCAGTGACTGCTAGGATATTCTTTCCAAATCCTCAATGCAGAACCTCAGGCCTCTCTTCATGCACATTAAGCACTTGTGTTGTTTGTAAGTGCAGACATGCTAATCGACTTTCTGCCTGTGCTGAAATATAAATTGTCGCGTGCAAATGTGAGTGTGCGTTCATGTGTGTGAGTGTGTGTGTGTGTGTGCGTGTGTGTGTGTGTGTGTGTGCCCTTTAATGCTGTTCTTGACTTACATGTAATGATGATCGTGTCTTGATGAGATTGCAGGACCAGCGAGAGCCACAGAAAATGAGACTTGTGATAAAAGAATTCCTACCAGAGAAGTCGATTAAAAAGAGGTGAGAGAGAGAGGAGGGAGGGACAGATGACAGGATACACACTCACCCCTATTAGCTGCAATGTTTCACCAGGATGTGTACACAGAGCCCCAGAATTCTCCTGGATTATTAGTACTAGTGCCACCTCTGGTCTCCAGGAGACAGGAGCCAAGGAGAAAGATGGAGGCATAGAAGGAGAAGGGTAGGACATGCAAGAGCTGTGTCGGTGAGCGTGAGTGCTGAGGTGCCCAGGAGAAACCTGTGTCGGTGAGCGTGAGTGCTGAGGTGCTCAGGAGAAACCTGTGTCGGTGACTGTGAGCGAGACCTGTGCTGGTGAGTGTGAGCGAGACCTGTGTCGTTGAGCGTGAGCGAGACCTGTGTCGTTGAGTGTTAGCACTGAGATGCCCAGGAGAGAGCCGTGTTGGAGAATGTGAGTGTGTGGTAATGTTAATCGCCTTTTCTGCAGTCATTCCTGAGGCTGAAAGGGGGAGGAGCAGAAAGTCTTCCACAGGCCTCCAGAGCTGTTCCAAGTCTGTCGTTAGCAGAGAGCTGTGACGCCGTGCCTGCCCACACAGTCCCTGGCCACCACCCATCCCTTACGCTGCATGTTCCTACAGCCACCAGGGCGGATGCTTCATGAGCTTCTCACATTCCTGCATATGGTTGTGTGCAGTTTAAAGGCTGATTCCCCTCCATGTGTGGCTCCACTGCACACAGTATTTTATCGCTCTGGTTAGCATAAAGCTTCTGATTGGCTCCTGATTTCTCCAGTATTACTGATGAAGGAGTAAGACTACCATGCTGGGAATGCAGGCAGTACAATGTACATGCTCACCGTTGGTTGGGGGAAGGTGGAGAGAAAGGAAGAAAGGTGGAGAAAGACAATAAGAGCGAGTGGCAGAAATTCAAAAAGAGAGAGAGAGATGGAGGTTGTGATGCCATATTCATCCATCCCTCCAGACAAGGTTTAGAGCACCAGCCACGTTCCTTCAGGTCCATCAGATCCTGGTCACTGTAACTTCACCCCGGAAACCCTTGACAGTGCACCCTTCCTCCCCACTCTGCTGGGAGAGAGGTCCAATCAGAGCCAGCGCTCACGCTGTCATCTTTCTGAGTGAGCCACTGTCGTGTTTGTTCAATTGTCTCTTAATTTATTTGAGACAAATAGAGCACCATGTTGGAACAGATACCATGGAAGATGCCATAGAACTGCTTTTCTGTTGTGAGCAGTGGAAAGTGTCTGTGCCCCTTTTTTACCATTAATCCCTTCTGGAAGTCAACATCTGGAACCAGTCACTACATAGCGACAGCATGTGTATACACACACACACACACACACACACACACACCCACACCCACACACACACACTCACACACATACACAGAACAGTTCATCCAGTTTCTTTTCAAAACAATTTTGAGTGTTCTTTAAAAACTACCTTATCCATTCTCCCTCTATAATACTGTAATATGAATACACACACACACACATACACACACACACATACACACACACACACAAACACAACACATACACATGTCTAGACAGGAAACTGATTAAACTCTCAGTGTAAACCCACAATGAACATCTCAGTGAAACATTTGATTCAGTAAATCAGCACACATAGGTGCCAATACAGTTGGAAACTTTAAGCTTTTAATACCTGCATTAGTTCTGAAAGAAATGACTCTGTACCACACAATAAAAGGCACACAGGCTTTATCTTCTTTTATTCTCTTATTAATATTTCAGTATATTAAAGCCTCTGAGATATGAGATCTTTCCAAAGTAAGCAATTTTATTGGGATTTTAGAGGATTTTTACTATGCATTTCACAGATACTAAAGTGTTGTCTCAGCAGGGCTGGTGTTAGGGTTAGTATTAGGTTTAGTGTTAGGATTAGGATTAAGGATTAGGGTTGGAGCTAGGACTAGGGTAATGGCTGAGTTTACAATATCAGATGGTTTAGGATTAGAGTTAGGGTAATCCCCGAGATTACAGCATCAAATGGTTTAGGGTTAGGATTAGGATTAGGGTAATCACTGAGATTTTGAAAAAAATTAAAAAAAAGTTTATTATGCTCTAGTGCTACATGACAGTCTACTCTCACCTCTGCTTAAATACCACTTGTTTGGAAAGAAAGGAAAGAAGGAAGGAAAAAAAGTAAGAAAAAAACAGATTAACAAAGAAACAGATTAACAAAGAAACAAAATAACCATTTGTTTCTCATTGCCAAGTTTAACTGTTTTCATTTTAAGTCTTCAGTAGGTTAACAGCCTAAGGTAATGATGCCTTACGAATGAATTTGTTTTCACCCAAAAGCTCCATGGCATCTCGATTTATTTCAATAATATTCACTACTTGCATACTTTATTTGACAGAGCTAAAATAAACTTTATAACCAAATCCATGAACTAGACTCTTCTGGGGTTTCTTTTAAAAAAAAGTTTCTGCAATACTTCTTTGTACCTTTCTTACACAAACATCTTTCATCCATAAAAAAAAGACACCGGTTCCTTGCATCCTCATTGTTGGGAAATGTGAACAAACTTTTGGTATTGCTACAAAATGGACATACGTCTTTTGTCCAGTTGTAGTGTAAACAGAACGATAAACACAGCAGGGTGTTCTTGGCCCGGAGGCGATGTTTGAAGAAGCAAAGAGGAGGCAGGCGTCTCAGTGGAAACCTATGAATTGTTCAGCTTTGGACTCTGTAAACCCAAATGTCTCTGGTCAAATGTATTGTTTCATTAACATTAATGCAGTAAGTAAACACAGATTAAGAGCACCAAAGCATTCATCAAATAACCTTACCCAGCATCTGCGTGGTATTGTGTAACCCCAGTGAGTGTATGACTGATACAGCTGTGCTTCAGACTACAGTGAGTGAGCACATCTTAGGCCGTGGTAGTAAACTCTGAGGCAGTGCAGTTCATCTGCTTGCGTGGAGCCAGTGAGAGTCTATTTTTTTCCTGATCGAACTCCTACAGGCTTCTGCGAAGAAGCATAAGATGGCCGCCTCGTCAGGCTGGATCAGGCAGCGCTTTAATCAGCATAAAAGTCCCTAAGAGCTCAGAGATGGACCTCGCTGGGCTCAGTGACACAGGTAATGACATTGTTTCACTGGATTAGTGGGAGCAGCTGGTGCCGGCTGCAGACCGAATCCATAACCCAGACTCGGTCCACGGCGGCTAATGTGATCAGAGGTCCTGAGCTTCTGCGGCCGGGGGTTTCCACCGCGCCTCTGTAGGAGAGCGGGGGAGGGCCTCTGTGCAGGCCCCTCCCGCTCCTGCTGCGGCAGGGCTGCTGTAATCTTGGCTAGACACACTTGCGGAAATAAACACAGGGTTTGCTCAGCTCGGAGCCTGCGGAGAGGCCGGGCTGGCCTTTCATCTGTGGACCGTGGGAAGGGTATTTTTAGAGTGCCATGGGTTTTGTCATGATAGAAAACCAGCTGAAAGAGGGAGAGAAAGGGACTTTTCATAAAACCAGCAGCTACATTACTAAAACTGTCATTTTCTTTTTTCCTGTCCAACAGTAAATCCTGGGTAGTGTCTTCTTGTGTGGTTTTATTTCAAAACATAATGTTGGCTTGCTGATCCAAGAGAACTTTGGTTGAGGAGGCGACTCTGCGACAAGGTGCAGACATGAGTTCCCATTTCATGCATTTAGACGATCTGTAATA
Source organism: Sternarchorhynchus goeldii (assembly GCA_028565775.1). Classification (NCBI taxonomy): domain Eukaryota; kingdom Metazoa; phylum Chordata; class Actinopteri; order Gymnotiformes; family Apteronotidae; genus Sternarchorhynchus; species Sternarchorhynchus goeldii. Next base: position 12,503,770 of record JAOXYF010000020.1, on the reverse strand, counting down.
CAGAATCGGTAACGTTTTAGGGCTGAACTGCAGAGTTGTGTGCTGCCTGAATGTGACATGAAGCTCTCTGGGAGACCCAGAGGTGGTGAGCTGGCCAGCACTGCCACTGTGATGTGTAGTTCTCTAGGAGACCCAGAGGTGGTGATCCAATACCAGCCAACCCGGAACGGAACCTCTGTCTCCCTGTTCCCAGCAGACCCAAGATGGAGACTCTGTCTGTCCTCCTCTGTCCCGAGGTCACCCAGTGCCGACACACAGCCAAACGTCCTGCCCCTACATACTAATGACTGAATGGAAGTTCAGGTTTCAGATGTTTGTCATATTTTTTTAATTTAATTTAATGAAGTTTGTATTAGAAAATTAGAAACTTTTACTGTTACGATCTCATCAAGGCTCAAAACTACAATAAGAGAATGAGGATCTTTATCTGTGAGTATCTGTGCGAATCTGTTAGAGAATCTCTGTATCTGTAAGTATTTGTTAGAGAGTATTTGAATCTATAAGTATATGTTAAAGAGTATCTGTTATAGAGAATCTGTATCTTCAAATATCTGTTAGAGAGTATCTGTATCTATGAGTATTTGTTAGAGATTATATGAATCTACGAGTATCTGTTAGAGAGTATCTGTATCTATGAGTATCTGTTAGAGATTATATGAATCTGTGAGTATCTGTTAGAGATTATATGAATCTATGAGTATCTGTTAGAGAGTATCTATGAGTAACTGTTAAGTGAGTGAAAGTGGAAGTGATGAGAACAACTGCAAAGAAACTGAAGTTGTTCTATTAGTCCCGGTATATTATACAGACACATAAACTGTATACAAGAGAAATGTAATTCTGGTATGTAACCTCATGAGTGACCAGGCCAACACAACAAACACACTTCATGCTAGAAACAAAGCCACTGACGAAACCTGCACAGAACAAAATGAAAACCCAGACGACTATGCTAACTTCCTAAGAGAAACACAAACCACATCCAAACAGCACAAACAAGATGGCAGTCATTCCTTATTTACCAGTGCACATGTAAACAAATGAATACAACATGGAAATATACAGCAGCAGACATAGTTATATGGACACAGATAAGAACAAGGTTGAAACAGAGAAGCAAAGTCATAAACCAAGTCAGTTACTGAAGTATAAATGCAACATAACAAGCAAAAGTTTCTTAATGCAATTCACATTAATCTCCAAAATAGTTTTTTTTTGTTCTTCATCTTCTTCATGTTCTTCATCATTTATTTATAAGTTGTTTTTTTTTTTTTTACATCGTTTAGAATCCCTCCCTCGTCCCTTTGAAAAATGTTCCCTTCTCTTACCGTTCATTCTGCCACGGTTGTTCTCAGTTTTTCCATCGTTTTTTGTGTTTCTGTTATGCAAACGCGGTGATGATCGGGGAGTGTGGCGAGATTTAGCATGGGGTGCAGTTCCACTAGCAGCTTTCCTTGCAGGTTGTCTTCACGCTCAGTTTGAACTGTTTCTGACCTTAGGCATTAGTCTGTAGCATTTAATAATGAACATTTGGCCTGTGTCCTTTTATTATAGTTAGTCCTTTTTTGAGAAATAACAAACATAACACAGAATTGTGAGGCCACTGCTGTTAATGGAGAGATGAATCCACCTTGTAGGCTAACTGAAGTATGGACTAATTTAACATATAGTACAGACTACTTTAGCATATAGTGCAGACTACTTTAGCATGTAGCATTTCTACTTTAGCATGTAGTATGGACTACTTTAGCATGTGGTGTGGACTGCTTTAGCATGCAGTGTGCACTGATTAGCATATAGTGTGGACTACTTTTGTATATTATATGAACTACTTTACAATCTAGTGCGCACTACTTTAGCATGTAGTATAGACTACTTTAATATCTAGTGTGCACTACTTTAGCAAGTAGTGTGGACTACTTTAATATCTAGTGTGCACTACTTTCGCATGTAATGTGGACTATTTTGGCACGTCATATAGACTACTTTCTTGTGCAAAATGTAGCACCACAGTGTGAAGAACCCTGTTCCATAGATGATCAGGACATCTTGACCAACTAAGTAAAAGTCTTTTAAGTTAAAGTGTATGGTGCCTTTGGGTTCTTCTCAAGCTTCACTGGGTTGGGGGGGGGGTTGTAGAAGTTTGGACAACATGAATCGCCTCTCCTGCACAGCCACATAATCACAGCAGTTCAGAATAGCATGAGGTCTGATTGCATATTTGCTCCATACTCTGTTGAGAAGCACCGTGTAATTTGGAAACAGGGGTAAGCATTACCTTCTCTCCGTGGAGAACGTTTGTAACTCTGTATTTTTGTCACTGAGCAATATTGCTAAAATGGTGACCCAGAAAAGAGAAATTGTAGAAATAAAAAGAAAAATTAAAGGGGAATTACACACGAGGAGGGATATAAAATGATACATCAGACAACAAGTGTAATTGTCATGTGTGGAGTGTGGTGTGGAAGTGTGTTGGGTGTGTCTGTAGAAGAGCCTAGAATGTCCTTTAGTCCATATCTTTTTTATTCCATCTCACCCATATCCATCTGGGTCTGAGTGACACGGTGCCTCTCCTCCCCCACAATGCTAATCAAAAGCATGACCTTCCTCTCCGCTTAGTCCTGCCCCTGGGGTTGGTGGTCCATCTAGTCCTGCCCTTCGGGGGGGGGGGGTCAGCAGACTGTGCAGGCCTGTTATTCCGAGGCTCAGAGGATGTGTGGAGGGCGTCTGTGGGGCATTCGGTTAAAACCTGATCCTTGATTGTTCACCTCCACCCACCCATGGAGGAGATCCAGACGTGCCACCCTCAGCCGGCAGCTTCCATGTGCGGGAAGCGTGTTGGCTCCTCCCCTGCTGCAAACGATGGGGGTGGAGCCATGTGAGAAGATGAGCACGGGAAACAGGGAGGGTTTCAAAGGCAGTTACGTACCCTTCTTCCCGGCTGGATGAGTTTAGATAGAGCCCCATAAATAACCCCAGGGGGTCAGCATACCTGCCCCCCTGCACACACACCCACCCCCAGGGCTGGCTGCAGAGATAATCAGTAGACAGAGATGATGGGGCTATTACAGGCAGAGAGCTTCCACCAGCTCTATCACACAGCTCACCATGGTGCCCGGCTCCCACTCTGCAAAGCTCCTTTAGTCCTGTTTAGTTCTGTGTCTTTTATTTTAGTTATTTATTTATTTTGTTTCGGTCTTGTCTCACTGAAGCAACATGCTTATAATGCACATGGATTACAAAAAAAAAGATTGAATGTCTGAAAATAAACAGCATTATGCATTTTGCATGACTTTGCTAAGAATGGGGTGGATTTGTTTGCAAAAGAGTAAACAATGCAAGTTTTTTTTTTTTTTTTTCTCCAGTGCCAAATGTCTCTTTGTCTCTGACCATATTATGTTGTTTGTATTGAACTCCAGAAAGGGAAACATTATTGGGAAATAGTGGCTATAACTCTGAATGTATAACTTTATCTTGAGGTAATAACTAGTAAATGCGTTTGGCTCATAACGTACTTCATGTAAATGCTCAACCCAACTAAGAGGCACGTGATTTGTCTCATGGGACACTGCCTGTATCTCAAATCAAAACATGCTACCCTTTCACTGTTATCCGTTATAGAGCTATAAAACTCCAGCAATAAGTCATCAGGAGGAGAGAGGTGGAGTTTAGCCTAGAATTGTCTTGGTGGTGCAGTTACTGAGCACAGGCTCCTGCCACACTGCTTCATTACTGAGCACGCTCAATAGGAAGAGTGCTATTGGTTCATTACTGAGGACGCTCAATAGGAAGAGTGCTATTGGTTCATTACTGAGGACGCTCAATAGGAAGAGTGCTATTGGTTCATTACTGAGCACGCTCAATAGGAAGAGTGCTATTGGTTTATTACCGAGCACGCTCAATAGGAAGAGTGCTATTGCTTCATTACTGAGCACGCTCAATAGGAAGAGTGCTATTGGTTCATTACTGAGCACGCTCAATAGGAAGAGTGCTATTGGTTCATTACTGAGCACGCTCAATAGGAAGAGTGCTATTGGTTTATTACCGAGCACGCTCAATAGGAAGAGTGCTATTGCTTCATTACTGAGCACGCTCAGTAGGAAGTGTGCTATTGCTTCATTACTGAGCATGCTCAATAGGAAAGAGTGTTATTGGTTTATCACTGAGCACACTCAGTAGGAAGTGTGCTATTGCTTCATTACTGAGCGCGCTCAGTAGGAGGAGTGTGCATTCACTGGAACGATGATCTGCAGGAGGAAGAGGAGAATTCGTGTGGAGATTTCAGATGGCTGCTACACCTGCAAACACTGCATGTAAGAAGTGGCATGCGGAAGTCTCACAACTTTTTTTTTTTTTTTTTAAGTTGTCTTTTTTTTTGCATGATTTATTGATAACTCTAATGTCTGTGCTTTGGTTCAGGAGCCTCCGCTCAGCTGCCTCTCTGCACTATTTCATTTTTCATCTCAGGTTGAGAGGATGTTCAGGTCGATAATGGTCATGTCTTATTAATGTGAGCACCATTTTAATCGCTGGATATGTTGCTGTCTAGCTGCCACACACAACACCCCCCACAACCCCCACCCGCCTCCCACCTCACCTTACACCACTCTACCCCCCCCCCTCACTCTTACATCACCTGGCCCCCCCACCGCATCTTACACTACCTGACTTCTGCTGGCCAAACGACCTTGTCTAATATTCGGGATATGGCCTTTTTTAAGTTCAAATCAGGCAAAGCTTTCAGACTTCAGCTGGTATAACAGTGGCTGGTTAATGACTCACATTACAGTGCAGCATAGGGCAGTTTAAAGCAGTTTTGTAAGGCATTTTAAAAAGAGTAGCCTTTTCCACCTGATGCCATATTGCAGACATATTGCACCTGTTGGGTGTTCTGCCCTGTTCCCTACAGCACCTCGGATTTTTAGGCCTGTTTGGTGGAATGTTGTCACAGGCCCTGTTTTGCAGCAAATGTTTTTATTGGTTTATTTTGGAGCGAAGAGCTGTGGTCGTGTGGAGGCGAGAGGATTTCACAGCTGTAATTAATGATTTTCTCGTTTGACTGAGCCTGCCATTTGTGGGATGCTACCTGTCTCCTGCAAAAACTCCAGGGCTAAGCAAGCCCACATTAAAAGACCATTTTTAGACTAGTCTCTTGCCTTGATGCCTTGGCAACCACACACTCCATCCATCTTCCCAGCACAGGAACAACCTGCCTGACAGGCCTTCCTGACAGGTTCCGATTTGATCCCTGATAAGGCAGCCTGACCTCAAGTCTTTGAACCTGGTAGGTATTTAGGTTGCAATACTGTATTCCCGTCCTCAAGCTGAAAAAAAGAAATATCTTTTGTTTTTCTCGTCTTCATGTGGATAGCCAATCAAACAAGGAGAGGAGTTTGGGAGCAGATGGCAACCCTCTCTGCCTCCTCCTGGGCACTATCAGTCATGTCATACTGATCCGAGTGACAAATGTCACTATTTCACCCACTCCAAATGATGATGTGAGGATGACCTCATTTCTCAGTAGCTCCATGAGCAGAAGGTACAGAGAAGCCATGCTTTTGCCACACTGAGAGTTTGTTCAATACACATTACAGAACTGTGTCACATGGCTTACAAATGGTTCTACAACCTGCTGTGATTTCACTCACGCTAAGTGTTTGTGTGTCTTTGTGTGACTGTGTGTGTGTGTGTCCTTATTAAGAGGATGAAATTTTAACAATATATAAGTACTAATTAGCACTATCATAGCAGCATATGACTTATAATAAGACAAAGGTAATTAAGAAGCCTTAAAGTATTCTCAATTAAGATGTATCAGTTTTATTCCATGTAATGCATTTCATTTCCTCACTGTAGATGAGATTTTGAAACAATGCATCGTTCATATTTTTAGCCTAAGTCTTAATGAGGAGCAGTTGGCCTGCCAGCGTCTGGAGCAAGCATTGGTAGAGTGGAATCACTCGTGTTGATGCAGGTGTATCGGAGTCAGGATGCTCAGAAACGACTCGCTGTGTCCCAGTGTGAAACGAAGCTTTGAAGTGGACCAATCGCATCAGAACCACGACGCTCTAAACCGAGCTCATGAAAACAGCCCTTGATTCACTTACAGGGTCGCATAATTCAGTGAACAGTGATTCAGTGGACTGTGATTCAGTGGGCTGTGATTTAGTGCACTGCGAATCAGTAGACTGTGATTCAGTAGACAATGATTCAGTTGACTGTGATTCAGTGGACCGTACCAGCTTCATAGCTTTTCAAAGTGGAATTAAGTCCTGCCTAGGACATCGTTATCGCGTCTTCACACACACTGCACTCATCATTCTGATGACCTACTGCAGTGAACACAGACACATAGACAGCTGGAAGTCAGACCTATTTAATGCCGCCCAGATGAGATCCCTTGCTGTTCACACCCAGAGCATTTAGATTCAGTTTCAAACAGTGTTCTTACTTCTTGTACAGTAAACACACACACACACACACACACACACACAACCTTTTGGCCTCTTGCACCACACACTACTTGCCATAGCATGGCACATACAAGATCTTGTCTGCTTTGCTCTCTGTAGACTTCCTTTTTTTCTGTGTGCACAGGCGGAAGGTGCACAGGAGTCTTTTATATTAACAGGAGAGCTTTAAGTGTTGGGTGTGTTTACAGCACTTTTTGTGAGAGCTGTGATGGAGAACTCTGGGGTGTGTTCTGCTCAACCTCGGTGAGGTGTCACTGAGTTCCCGTCACTCACACACACAAGGAACGTACACACTGAGCTAAGAGGGGGTTGAGAAACATGTCGTGAGTGTAATAATTTGAATAAGCAAGATGTGCAAACGGCAAATCTAATTCTCCAGTAAGCTTGGGTGTTGTAAATGAAGAGCCAGATAAGTAATTATTCCTATTTTAATTGATCATGTGTTCAGTGTAATTAAAATAATCGAGTATTTAATTGAGTGTGTAATCAAGTTAATGACTTTTTTTACATTCATGTGATAGTCTAAGTGCAAAGTCATTTGTAACAAGGAAAAAAAATAAAAAAATCCCTGGCCACAAAGATAACACGGAGAGCTTGCAGGTGCATTAAATCATTACTCTGCATCTGTGAATTATTTATTGGATGGTGATTTATATCTTCAAGACAACAAAAACATCTCCTCCACAATGGCTCAGTGCTCCGGGGCCTGGCCCTGCCATCTCGGGACGGTTTGGGAGCTGCAGTCCTGCAGAGGTCTTGTAGAGGTTCCCCACTAACCTGCTGCAGTGCTGCATGTGTCATTTTCACTGGGCCTGGGGATATTTTTTTTTCCTCTGCCAAATTCCTTTTCCTTCTGTGTGTGACTGTGGAATTAGACATCACACAGGGCACAAAAAACTCTTTTAAAAATTCTATATTTGTTAGCTCCACCGATACTGAAAGTGAGAAACTGTTTAAAATTTAATAGTGAGACCATTGGGGGGAAAATGCAAGCTAACACATGCATTAAAAAATAAAAGAATCTGCAGTCTACTACTATGTATGAAAACCACAATAAAAAAACAACCCATGCAGTCAAAACATAAACAAAAATAATCCAAAATATTCACATGGAGAAAGAAATAAAAAGAAACAAACTCACAACTTTTCTGTTCCCAGGAGATCCTGCACCCATTTGAACACATTGCCAGCACACTGTAATGTAGAATCAAACAGGCTAACACTATGCACAAGATATTAGAACACCCAGAACATCATTAACATTGCATGGACTAGTAAACCCATATGGGAAATTATGCCCAGCAAGTCCAACTAACTCCCAACCATCTGCCAAGAGAAAAAGTTACAAAAAATGCTGTGTATAGATAAAATAATATCCATGATTCTAAATGGATGAAAAGTCACAGCCCCGACAACAATAAGACACCAGTACATGTTGTTTCTTTTAAGAGTATTATTCTGTTCCTTTACTTGCTCCTGTTCTACCAGCACCTCAGACAGCAACACCTCCTCCCCAAGAAGAAGGATAAGTTGTGAGGAGAACTGTCCATCACTGAGGCCCTTCTCTCTCACGCCCATCTCAGAGTCCTGTGCCTCAGTCCCTCAGCAAAATAGTTTCCTTAAAATCCCGATTTATCATTATTAATTAGCCAGAGTCTAACAAACCCTGAGAGAAATTACACTGATTTGTATTTGAGGTACTTTCTGAATTGTGATTGTTTTTATTTATTTCTTCTTAGATGCATGACTTAAAGTATATAGGCTTGGTAAGTAGTTCTACTTGTTATTATTCGGGCCATATTAGTTCTTAAATTCATGTAGATGAGAATGCTAATTCTTTTCTTACGTACCATGAACAAGGTACAAGTGTTTCGATTTCTTGTTTTCAGTTGTTGTCTAAACCATCCACCTACCCTCTTACTATCTCTCTCTCTCTCTCTCTCTCTCTCTCTCTCTCTCTCTCTCTCTCTGTAGAATAACTTAAAGGCTAGTCACATAATTAAATATTGATAATATTTATTGACCTAGCAAGGCACTCAGGCTTTGAAAGTGAGTTGGTTGATTATGTACAGACCTGTATATGTGGAGAGAACAAACAAACTACAAAGGAGCCAAAATCATATATAGTTTTACAGAGCGATTCTGCAGCCTCCCTGCAGTCGTGTCTTTCAAAGAAGAAAAACACTACATACTTACGCAGAAATCAAGACGAAAGGCATCAAACAAACTTAGCTTTGGAACCAAGTCTGGATAACCAATGCTCCATTAAATAAATTAATAGAGTTGACTATAAAGGGCAAATGGGTTACTGGCATTGACTTCCTCTATAGAATTTTTTTTAAAAAAATTTTAAATCAATTTTCAAAAGCAACACAAGTACTCCAAAGAGAACAATGAGAGAATTGATATTCCATCTTGTTTGATGGAAGAAGTCATAGAGCCTCTCTCTGAGTGGCCATCAGATGAATGATTAATTGCGTGTTGTATATATGACACATGCTCTGGCTCAGATTTCCACATGCATTTTTTGTATTTATGAATGTTCCTACTGGCCAGTTTCTACTCAGCTCTGGACTCACAGGGGAGGCTGTGCTCCATTAAACCAACTTCTGTTTTACACGAAATCTTTGCTTTCAAACCACAAAACCGAAGGAAAGAAATAATAAAAAAGGAGTGATCCAGAGAATCTCTGTCTTTTCAGTTTGCTTACTTTCCCCAAAGACTTCAGATATTTATGAGCATGATGGATGTTAAGCTGTAAGGAGAACTGTCCCCCACCGGGGCCCTCCTCCTCTCTCACGTCCATCTCAGAGTCCTGCGTCTAAGGGTACCCAGCTTTGCCTAGTGGAGCATGTCCACAGCCTTGTGAAACGCTCTCTGGTAAGTCTGCTTTAAACCGCAGTCAGCCAGATGCTTACCGTTTACTGGAGCAGTATTTTAGATGAGGTTCAGCCCTGGCATTTCCTTCAGTGTGTCTGATTACCATGAGTCTGATTACCATGAGCTGGTGCTGGTCACACTGCCCAGTGGTCTCTTGTTTTTGCTCTGTTTTAACGGTGCACACAGGTGTTGATGCAAACCAGTTTTACAGAAACTGCATCATCCAGAGCTTTCATTACAACCCATAACTCACAAAACCGGTGGATTTTATTGTTCATCTCAGTGCAGATATTATCAGAACGGCTCTGGGCAAACCCAAAGTCTGGTTGTTCATCTGACAGACTTCCCGAGGTCTGCACGAACGTGGCATCCTGCAAGATTGCGACGGGACTCTGGGTCTTTGTCACGTAAACACAGTATTCACTAACAACACAAATACGACCATCTAAAGGTGACATTAATATTTGTGATCTACGAAACCATGTTGTTTATATTCCATTTTATTTATTAACATCTTTCCTTCAACCATCAATGTTACAACTATCTACAGTAAGTATAAAAATAATTACTGTAGTATACACACACGTTCTGAAAGCATTGACGTCAATGTTTTGTTACAGTCTGTATATTACGCTCTATATATTACATGGTAATTTGTGGTATTGTTGCACTGTAATAGTGGTAATGAATAATAAATATGTAATGTGTGTGTGTGCGTGTGTGTGTGTGTGTGCGCTGGATTTTATTACCTAATAAAAATATCACAGCACAACAACATATTATTATTACCTTATCGAACACTCCAGATATTGCAGTGATTAATGAAACCACTAAAATTGTCATGATCATGGAAACTGGATGTCGTGTTTATCATTATATGGACCACTGGTACACATTAAACATTTAAGGTATCAGTTGCTTGTCAGAGTTGTAAGTACCTGTGCTTACAGGTGTACAGTTATCGCTTTCATTGTTTTGTTTTAATTTAATTGCTTAATTTGTTTAGTTTGTTTAATTGTTTTTATTCTCTCTTTGTTTGTTTTTGTACGATCTCCACAGAACGGGTGTAATAAGTATCCAGACTGTTGAACTTAGGAAAAGCCAGGCAAGAAACAACTTGTAAAATATTCTTCAGTATTAGCCGTTATGGGCAGAACATGCTGCTGTATCTGAAGAGCATGCTGCTGTATCTGGAGAACATGCTGCTGTATCTGGAGAGCATGCTGCTGTATCTGGAGAACATGCTGCTGTATCTGGAGAGCATGCTGCTGTATCTGGAGAGCATGCTGCTGTATCTGGAGAACATGCTGCTGTATCTGGAGAACATGCTGCTGTATCTGGAGAGCATGCTGCTGTTTGTATCCTTAAGGTGTGACTCATTATTGGGAGGATGTCTGGGAGAGAAACTGCATACTGATTCCAAACACATTTTGAATTTTGTTATGTGCATTTGATTTGATTGTACCTGCTGATCCAAATAGAACATTTAAATATTTAAATATGATCTTAACTACTGATGCAAATACAATATTTAAACATAAACATTTTTATTTTACCTATTGATCCAAATATAGTACATAAATAAATATAATATTTAAATATTTAAATTTCATCTTACCTATAGGTGCAAATACAATATTTAAAGATTTAAATATTATCTTACCTGTTGATCCAAATACAGTATTTAAATATGCTATAACATTATAGCAAGTCCGTCATGCCTGGGTTTCAGTGGCCTGTGGAACCAGTCTCTCTGCATGGGTATCAGTGGAACAGTGGCCCATGGAGCCAGTCTCTCTGTCTGGGTTTCAGATGCCCGTAGAACCAATCTCTCTGCCTGGGTATCAGGGGCCCGTGGAGCCAGTCTCTCTGTCTGGGTATCAGGGGCCCATGGAGCCAGTCTCTCTACCTGGGTATCAGGGGCCCGTGGAGCCAGTCTCTCTACCTGGTGCCCAGCACAGCAGGTGTCAAAACATAACGCTTCAGAGAAGTGGGAGTAGAGCCTTCTTAACGAGAGATCCCCGGAGTGCAGCTCACCTCCTGTCTCTCCTGCTACCTTCACACCAGGACTCCAGCCTATGTATATTTTATTTCATTTAAGATTAAAGGAAAACAGCAATAATATCACCGCCTAAAGACATGTTGAAGTGAACTCAGAAAGCACTGCTGGACAGAGGACAGACTCAAATCAAAGCTACCCGATTCAGATCCGTCTGGCTCCTCCACAAACAGCCTACACATCACAGGACATGGAAACTAAGTGTTTATGTGGATGTGTGACTAGCCAGTTTAATCACTGCGACACCCAGCTCTAGAGGTTTTTCTTTACATACTTCTGTATGGGTCTAACTGTCGGTAATACAAACCTGTGGGTTTAATTCTTTCAATAAAAACCTACCTATATGGTTGATGACTGCACTGATTGATTGTCTATAACACTGGAGGTTTGTTGTAGGAAAAGTGTTAGAAACAAGTACAAACCAGGGGAAAAACCAAGTTATATAATATCTGTAAAAAAACCCATAAAAAATATATTGGTGTAACGTGAGAGAAACTGGCCAAATGCTCACTGGTTAATGTGAATAAGAACATTTTATTCACAGAGAAGAAATCCAAACCTGTAGTCAAAAAAACAGGTCAATATATGATACCAGGTAAATGATACGTATGGGAGAAGCAAAAATCCAAAACATGGAATCTGAACTACAAGTGCTAAAAGGAAAACAAAGTCAAGTAACAAAGCAGATTAGAGATGTTATAAAGAGGTTAGAAATGTATACAATCAGGAGTTACATGTTTAGTACAGGAGAACCATGGCGTTAGCTCAGAAAAGCATTTGAAACATGATGCTATACAATGTAACCCAAAGTGAAAACAGGTGCACACAACACAGTCAGTGTTCAGGTGAGTTCAAATGGGAACATGGGTTGTGGTTGGTGGATGGAGGTGATGTAAGCATCATGCAGTTTCCCACTGAATTCTGGGAAGTATGGTTCATGACAGAGTCCATCGACTCAAACAGAGCTAGGAGTATTGGTAATGGAAATGGTGAAAATTGGCTTGTGATGGGAGAAGACATTTTCTGGGAGTGTTTCATGAATTACTAGTAATTCTGTTACTGTCCGCTTTGTTAGAAATGTTCATATAATTCCAGTTGTTGAATGTATGCAACTGTAGTACTGGTTGTATAGTTTTAACATGACTCAATTATAGCTGAAGAAAGCTGTAGGTATGAGGTAACTATTAACTTCGTTCCTTTATGGTACATGTTTATGAAGCTCACTCTGACCCTGGAAGGTGCACTCTGACCCAGGAAGGCTCACTCTGAAACAGGAAGGCTCACTCTGACCCAGGAAAGCTCACTCTGACTCAGGAAGGCTCACTCTGAAACAGGAAGGCTCAATCTGACACAGGAAAGCTCACTCTGACACAGGAAGTCTCACTCTGACCCAGGAAAGCTCACTCTGACTCAGGAAGGCTCACTCTGACTCAGGAAGGCTCACTCTGACACAAGAAAGCTCACTCTGACTCAGGAAAGCTCACTCTGACACAAAAATGCTCACTCTGAGCAGTGGATCAGAGTGAAAATGGAAAGCTCTAGAACTCCCTGCACCTCCCACACTTAGCATGCATGTCAGGATGACTGCACAGCACCCGAGTGAGTCTTTCGAGCATGACCATTGATCACCTTGCTGCTTCTGCATGGCCACCTCTACATCTATTTCCTCTCTCTTGCCTCTCCTCCATGCAGGCAGAGCGCACAGAGACACACTTTAGTTCACTTACTGTGTGAGTGATGCCCCCTAACACTCCCCCCACCCAAGATGCCACTGTTCTGCCCCCATCGTCCATACCCAAAGGGTAGTGGTAGCTCACTGGTTAAGGCACTTTACTAGTAATCAGAAGGAATCAAACCCCACCTCTGCCAAGTTGCCACTGTTGAACCCCTGAGCAAAGCCCTTAACCCTCAACTGCTCAAGATGTATTCAGTCACAATTGTAAGTCGCTTTGGACCAAATGCTGCAAATGTACCGCCCCCATGCTGACCAGGAGCACACCTATATATGAGCAGAACACCTATATATGAGCAGAACACCTGTATATGAGCAGAACACCTATATATGAGCAGAACACCTGTATATGAGCAGAACACCTATATATGAGCAGAGCACCTATATATGAGCAGAACACCTATATATGAGCAGAACCTGTATATGCACAAATAAAAGGACAACAGTATAAAGGAGTTTTCCTCTTTTGTGTTTCCTGAAAGTAACTGTTAGGCAAATAATGGGTCTTATTCTTCACAAAGGAAATAATTGTATTTGATCGTTTTATTTTACATGAATGAAGACAAACTATTTGCATAATTTTGAAAATAATGAATGTTTTATGAATAACCTGTGTTAAACCAACCATTATAGCAGCAAACTATAACATTATAGGTGCCCTAAATAGCAGAGAGGAGAGGACAGGGCTCATTAAAAACCTTAAACACGCTCGCTGTGATTTTACCTTAAACACGCTCTCCGTGATTTTACCTTAAACACACTCTCCGTGATTTTACCTTAAACACACTCTCTGTCATGTCATTTGCAGTGCTACAGTAGATTTTTTACTACACATCAGCAAAGTTCTGAAAGTTTATGATGGGAATGTTTTCACAGAGTTCAAATTCATTAGTATTTTGCATTTACTGTAAGAAAATGATTCTTGTGGGAGTATGATTCTCTAAATATTTGCTTTGATCCTGAATGCTCTAACTCTTCCTCTCAACTTACCCATCCTAGCTATATTCTTATTTTGTACACACACACACACACACACACACACACACACACACACACACACACATCATTGC
>JAOXYF010000020.1:12469544-12481079 GCA_028565775.1 Sternarchorhynchus goeldii | reverse complement strand
ACACACACACACACACACACACACACACACACACACACACACACACACACACACACACACACACACAGACACACTCCATCATCACATGCTTGAAGTAGACAGTGGGATGCTAAATGTTTGCAGCTCTGATTACCGTGCCCAGAAAGACTGGTGCAGAAATTACTCTAGAACTAAAAACCTGTATGTATGCCATCTTGTTCAGCTGCTCGCTATCTCACCTATTTTCGTTCTAGAATGAAATGGCCACAATGGTTATTCTGAACTTTTGAGATGTAATGCATATGTGTCCCTGACTCTTATATGAGTAGATATTATAGACAGTATTATGAATGAAAATGTCCTTGATGTTTCTACTTTGAAAGACCATTGTGGTCATTTTAAGATGATTAGACAGTTCTTCTGCTTTTTTCCCAGTATTCCAGCATGTTGGATGTTACCTTGGCAACACGATAAGATCTTCATCTGATTTAACTCAGAAAACATTTGAGAATAAGCTGAAAAATGTTAAGGTTTTATCAGCTACAGCAGAATAACAGAACATCCTGATATATGTTGACATTATTATCTTGGATTTTTTTCCCCACATTTTACAAGAATTAATCATGCAAATTTCTCTTGTCGCTGTTCATGTAGGTGATGGAATCACAGACGAGCAAGTCACCTCCTTTTTGTTTCTCTGACAAACAAATTTCACCAGTTTCTTACTGCATGTTACTGGATCTTTTTTTTTAAATGCAAATTCAAGGGGGAAAAAAAATTAACAGCAAACATGTAAACTGCAGACTTGCACTGTGAGCTCTGGGAGTCCACACCTCCTAAGATGCATTCCCTGGGGGTGGTGCGGTTCAAGCCTGAGATCAATTGTTCATTTAGCTTAGCCATGTGCATTCTGAGACACCTGGCACTTTATCCAGACAAAATTAAACACAGAGGCCACATACAGGGGCTCGGGACCTTGATAGATTGGAATCATTCGAGTGTCCCTGAAAGTAATTAAATGATGCAGTTGTTTTGTTTGTGGAGTCTTGTGAGAGTGAAGGTACGCGTGCAGCAGGAGAACATCAAAACTACCGCGGCGCATATGGGACTAATGTTATTTTTCACAGAAAATAGCATGTAAGATAAACAAATAAACAAGAAAATAAATGCACACATCTATACGCTGAGAGTAAGGCACATGAAAAGAACGAAAAAGAACTCTTTTCTTTCCTCTCTCTCTTTCACTCTTTCTCACTCTCTCTCAGTGTCTCTCACTCACTGTGCATCATGGTCTCACTCTTCCTCTCTCTTTATGTCTCTCTCACTCTCTCTCTTCCCTCGAACTCTTATCCATGTTTGACCACATGGTCACGGGTAACGTAGGTGGAGGTCCTGGAGGTTGTGGAGAGCAATGCCTTACTCAGTGCATTCGCTACGTCACACTCAACCCCAGGTAAGCAGGCATCACTGAGAGCTGTGTGCATCCTCCATGTGAAGATCAGACTTCCACCTCATCTGACCTGAAGCTCACCACAGAAGAAGAAAAGGATTATATTTGCACAGACTTCAATAAAAATCCTGTGTTAAAGTAAAAGTCAGAAAAAAAACATTTATTTCAGATGTTTGTTTGTTTTAGCAATGATTTCTTCCCAGTATCCTGTACTGTTTTGTGCAGGTATAACCTGTATATCTTACAGCACTGATGGCAGGTCTCCTCATGCACAGTACAGACACAAAACATGTAGATGTAAATAAAGCAGCTACCACTAATCAAGACAAACCTAACGTGCAATACTGGACGATCTCCAAAAGGCATGCGTTTGAGTGAACACACACACACACACACACACACACACACACACCGGTTAACAATTACATAGAATTTGCTTCTAATCTACTGTAACTAATGGAAATCACTTTGCCGTGTTCCAGATCTGTCTCGACCGTGTTTCTACACTGCTGGTGTACGTTCAGTTCTCCATCTGGTTTAAGTCACGCCCCCACAAAGCCCACCTTTACGAGGCAGAGGGCCGCATGTTTCCCTGTCTGCTTCCATCTGCCCTGAAGATGGGCAACACCATGCAGCTGTTGGTAAATGCTGTAGTAAAATTCACAGGCAGGCTGTGAAACTCCAGAGAGAAAAACAGAGCAAAGATCCAGATTTGTACATTCACTGCTGAATTACATGATCGGTCATGAATAACGGATACCGCATGAATAACAAATAGATATAATTTTTCACTCAGGATGAAGAGGTTTAAATTTAAGGATCAAAATCCATTTTGCGTTTAGACATCAACATATGATCAAATCAATATGATCAAACGGAAAAAAAATCTAATTTCTTACTCACATACACTTTGATTCACAAACTCTTACTCATATGTACAAATGTGCATATGCTTATGCACACACACACACACACACACACACACTCACGCACACACACACACAAACACTCACGCACACACAAACACACACACACTGTAGATCCTACAACTGATATGGGTCATTGATCTGCAGAGGAAGCCACAGCAGTAAGCAGTTCGTTAAGAGGCTGATAATCACTCTCTCTCTCTCTCTCTCTCTCTCTCTCTCCCTCTCTCTCTCATACACAAACACACACACTGAAATGTCTGTCTTTCTCCCTTTATTTTTTTAAAATAAACTTTTTCTCTCTCTGTTCCCACCAACCAGGTAGTATCAGCTGGTTATTAGCATGTGGAGAGTGAAGGCATGTAAAACCTTTTACAGACAGAAGTTGTTCTCTGCTCTCCCACAGAGAAACATGTACATCAGCAGTGGCACCAGAGAAAAACGGCCGTTTGAATGAATTTGAATGCAGAAGGAGACAGACCTAATGTCTGACCTTATGGCAGGTGGAGCATAAAAGACATTCAAATGGTATACGGTGTGTTTGTGTGTGTGTGTGTGTGTGTTAGTGGGAGAGAGAGAGACAGACTGCTCAGTCTGAAGCTGTGGAACAGTGACTCTTTCACAGCAGAGCTGATCCTGTTCTTCTCTCTAGTCTTCGGTACAGAGTGTGCAGGTCAGAGCTCCTCTTCAGAAACAAGCTTTCGCACCATGCGACCTCTCTCACACCATGTCACCTCTCCTCCATAGGAGGAGTCGTGTTTCAAACAGACCAGCATCACTTCAGCACCGAGACCCAGGTTTCAGCACCCAGATTTCAGCACCCAGATTCTGGCACTTTTTTTTCCTCCGTGATGTGGAATTCAGCCAGATTAAATGTCATTTAAGACAGCCAACTGGAAAGTTCTGACAACTTGCAGTTCCCCGATCTTCTCTTTGAGCTGTGCGTATATATGATTGAGTTTATAAGGAACGTGTGATCTGTTTGGCTGAGAGGATGAGTTTGGACATTCTAGCACTTTCTTACACTTCATCTGAGTTGCTGTAATCCCACATGAAGAGGACATTCAGCTTCCTGTCTCCATGTAAGCTATAAAGGCTCTGTATCATACTGCTGTCTTTTAAAGTCCTATCTGTCTGTTTCTCTCTCTTGCTCTCTCCCTCTCTCTTTCTCTCTCTCTTCTCTCTCTGTCTGTTTTACTTCGTTCAGTTTTTATTCACTTTTGTGTTATTGGCATGACTGCCTCAAGTTTATTGAAACCAAAGCACAAGAGAACGTACATAAACAACAGAAAATGTAATATGAGTACAGAAACGAATAATAGTAACATAAAACAAAATTAATAAAACAAGTAATAAAATAATATACTGAGCAGAGAAATGTTGTCGTAGGGTTGTGGAAGGGTTGTGGAAGGGTTCTTTTCAGCTTTTTGGTGTGTTAGACTCAATTCTCTTTGTCTTTCTTTCTCTTTCTACTCTCTCTTTCCCCTCCTTCCTTCCTTTTGGGATAGGGTGTCATTTGTAGAAACTTGTTGAGTATAAATATCAACAAAATAAACTATCTTTGTTCAAAACAAAGCAACATTTCATTTTTGTAAAATAGAATAAAAACTAAGAGTTTACAGGTGAGGCCCAGGTGGTGTGAGGCTGGCAGAGATGGTGTCCTGTGATTCTCTGCTGTGGTCATTGCCTCTTGTCCTGCATTGGCGTGGAGGACAGGTTCTCTCGCGGGACTCGCTCACGTTAGGGTCGTCACAGTACCCCCCACCCCCCCCCGCCCCACTCTGTGCCACTCTGTGCCACTGTGTGCCACTCAGCTGAGTGACGCACAGATGCAAAATTGGGTAAGTAATGAGAAAAGTTACCCCTTTTTTTATCTCATCACATTCCAGTACGAACTCTTTTCAGATCCTTCTGTGCCGCTACTTAAAATGCAAAGCTGGCGCCCTGTGAATCAGAGCCGATAAAATGTTTTCTTGCAGTTCATTAAAGGCCTTTGCATTTTATAGGATGTGACAGGACTTCGTAGGTACGATGCTGGAGAGCTCGACACACTCCGGCTGCTCCTGCTTCGCTCCCTGCGCATCTCGGTAGTCAGACTGATACTGACATGTCATAGCCAACACATGTAAATTTAGGCCTGATTTTGAGCAGTGACTTTGACAAGTCATCGATGTCCCTGTTTCCAGTGCCGGGAGCACAACGCTGCTCTGGAACCAGATATCAGGTGGATGTAGTGTTGGAGGTGTGTGGCTGAGGTTCTGGCTGGTTGATGGATGGCCTACAGAGGTAGAGCAGCAGATAACCCTCCTGCATCTGAACCCCTGCCTGGACCCACTATGGGAGGGTGAACCTCTGTCACAACACAGGCCTGCTGACTGACAGACTGGGCCAAGGCACAAACCTAAGTGACA
Source organism: Sternarchorhynchus goeldii (assembly GCA_028565775.1). Taxonomy (NCBI): domain Eukaryota; kingdom Metazoa; phylum Chordata; class Actinopteri; order Gymnotiformes; family Apteronotidae; genus Sternarchorhynchus; species Sternarchorhynchus goeldii. Next base: position 12,476,313 of record JAOXYF010000020.1, on the reverse strand, counting down.
TGAAGAAAAATGAAGTCCCAGAGGAAGCACGGGCAGCCTCTGTGAGATCGGAGCTAACCAGAGGAATCCCACTGAAGCCAAACCAGAGCTCCGATTACAACACTGTGATCTTTGTGGAAGATCCTCTTAGAATCCTCACAGCCTTAGATGTACTGTAACGAGTCTATAAAACAATCTGTTAGTTTCCGCAGTCTGAAAAACAACACAATTGTCCTTCAAACTTTTCTTTTTTGTATTGAAAATTCCAAACTGCTTAACAATTACAGAAAAGTCTACTCAGAGACGACTGACACAGAATTATGAAACATTTAAGAATGTAATGGTACAAAGAACACCTTTGACTGACAGACACACCTCTGTAACCAAGGCAACCAGACAGAATGCCTATGCAGAACACTTATCCTGTCTTTATCTGCCTGAAAGAAATCCTGATCCTTCCCTCTGTTTACCTGGTGACACCCTTCTTTCCATTACAGTCAATGGGTGCAAGCATTAAAAAAAAATTAAAAATACACATATAAACACACACAGACACTATTGTTTTCACACTGATGTACATATAACATACCTCTACTGCTTATACAGACATCAGAAGAAGAAACAGAGTAAGAGAAGGGAAGGCTGGAGAGAGAGAGAGAGAGAGAGAGAGAGAGTAATCCATGAAGTCAGTGTCTGGAAAGCTGTCTGGCCCTACCTTCTGCTTTAGCTCTACCCTGGCCCCTCCCTCCTGAACAGGTTCAGCCTGACCCCACCCTCCTGCTCTGACTCCACCTTTGCCCTCAATCCTCATTATCTGCACATGTGTTTTGCCTGCCACTTCATCTCTGTCCATATACAAAGATCTCGGTTTTGAATGACTTTTAATTCAGTGTTAGCCCTGCAATTCTAAGATGGTTCCTTGTGCTTATAGATTGTCTTTGTATTACTCTGTTTGTATCATTTCTGTGTCGTGCATACATCTTAAGACCTGCTTGTTCTAAAGAGAGAGAGAGAGAGAGAGAGAGAGAGAGAGAGAGAGGGAGAGTGAGAGAGAGAGAGAGAGAGAGAGAGACAAGAGAGAGAAAGAGAGAGAGAGGTCGGGAGGGAAGGAGGAGGCAAAGCGGAAGATCACGTTTCACTCAGAGAAAAATAAGATTCAAAGCCCAGTCAATGAAATCACAGCATGGCCTCCCCTCTTCACCCTGAAAACTGGCCACTTTCAAATCCAGGGCAAAACACCAACGTTCCATTCTGAGCATGAGAAGTCAAGATTGGAAAATACATATAAAACCAGCAGAGGTTCTTTGACCCAGCCAGTCCTACAGCAGCAGGTATTGTGTGCCAGTTTGTGTGTGAGACTCTCACACACCCTACTGCCACACGCCGGGGGAAGGGAACCCCGGACAGATGCATCTTAAGCGTCACTAGCAGGATACAAATAACCCACTTAGAATTTCTACGTTATAAGTCATAATTGTTCCGTTATTCAGTAACTGAAGGGCCTGAAGAGTTGTTGTTGTTCTCAGGCTGTGGTAGATAAAATTAGCAGAGATTCTCCTTACTGAAGGCATAAGCCTGGATTTCATCAAAGTATGAAATCAAATTGACCTCCAGCTCACAGGAACTAGTTTGTATGAAGTGCTGTCATTACATGGCGAACCAGAGCGTCTAAATTGGAATATATTTGTCCACAGCATCCTGAATAATACTGTGTACACAATAACAATGTCACTCGTCAGTGTCAAAACCTTAGGCACTGGCTGTCTGTATAGATTCTTAAAAGGTAATGGATCATACCTTGTTCGCACATATTTTCCTGGAGGGTAAAATAAAGTGTGCTATAATTTACTCAGTGGATACAATTGCCTACATTGGTGACACTTTAACTGTGTGTGTAAAGCGACCAGCTAGAGTGTTTAAGTCTGCCCTGTTTAGTGCCCTGGTTAGTGCCCTGGATTGTGCCCTCGGGGTACAGTGCTGCACGCAGCCAGGCCCCAGGTGTATCCACGGCTGTGGTGCTGAGGGCAGGGTGGAGAACATGCTTCCTTTTCACAGGATCAGACTGGGGTGGTGTCTTCTCTCCCTCATCCCTCCACCCCCATCAGCCCGGCAGATGGACTCCTGCTGGCCTCAATCCTATTTACCGGGCAGGAGCAGCAGGGTCTCTGCCTGGGCCACAGACGTTCCCATTTCAGCGAGAGCGCCTGGTTCCTCCCCATTAGCCGTCCTGACACGGCATCGGCGCTCATTCAGTTACGGCCGTCGTCTGCACCCCTGGTGGCCTCTTTCTCCTGCCCCAGAGATCGCAGTGTCCCTGGCAGATGCCGGGATCCGTTATTTACGTTGCGAAACTGTCGTGGGAGACTAAAGCACAGAGAGCAAGAGCACGAGCATCGCTGCCTCCGCTCCAACTGCGCCGCTCTGTGCTATAGTGAATTGTGACCAGTAGTAAATTGTTTATAGGATTTTATACGGAGGTAGTTTGGAAAGAAATTGCTCTAATCTGACGTGTGCACTGAAATGATTTTAAAGCCTAAGGGGAGAAATGGTCTTATTAAGTTGGCCTGAAAAAGCTTGAAAAAGCCAACTTGCTGTTGATTTTTTTATATATTTTTTTTAGTTTATTTGCATTTGTGAATATATTACTGCATTACCTGGAGGAAAGAGGTCAAGTCCTTAAAGCATCTTGCCGTTGCTAAGACGCTGTTGCGGTAATGCTCTCTCATTAGCACGAGCGTCCAGCCGCCTCGGTGATTAGCCACATCTCCAGCAGAACAGCAGACATCAGCAGAAAATGTAATTATCACCTCTACCGCGGAAGGCGTTCCTCATAGAAATGCTCATTAAATTATTCCTAAGTCCTTCTCTGTGTCCGAGCACTCCATTTGGAATAACAGAGCGCCTTATGAGGATGGAGCCCTTGGACTTTCTGGTAGTGTGTAGTTGGGTGGGGTGCGTGGGTGCTGTGTGGTTAGCGCCAAAGTTAAAATTGCACGCAGTCTGTGACTCGCTGAGGGATGATGCGGGGAGTGGGATGGAGGGAGTGTAAGGGGTGGAGGAAGTTGGAGTATGGGTGGAGGATGGTTAGAGAGTGGAGGTGGGTGGAGGAGGTTGGAGTATGGGTGGAGGAGGTTGGAGGATGGATGGAGGATGGTTAGAGAGTGGGGGTGGGTGGAGGAGGTTGGAGGATGGATGGAGGATGGTTGGAGAGGAGGCGAAGGGAAGGGTATGCAACAATTCAAACAGCCATTCAGCCCTTATAATGACTTTTATATTGCTGGCTGCCCACTCACAGTCTGGTTCCTGCCTTTGTTTTCTCAGTACTTTGTGGCCTGGTGTGATGAGTGAGATAACCACTAGGGACTCCAGCTTTGAAGCCGCTCTTAATCGGGGGGGGGGGGGGTAGGCCCCCCTGTCCACAGCCATATCTAGGAAGCATCTCTCAAAGAAAATAAAGAGTTTGCGCTCTGATACACACCACTGGTTGATAAGGTGTTGTGCATAACACTCCATTAGCAGAACTGAGAACTGCTCTGTTTTTCTTTCATTTGGTCACATCAGACCTGGCGATCAACTTGGTCCCAGAGAGCACCTCTCTCCCACGTCTCTGAGGCACAAGCAGATATCCACGTCTCTCTAACAGATTAGCACAGGGTCCACCACACTCATCACAGAGGATATGATATCAAAGAGCACACACGCCAGGCTCTTCTGTCAGCTGTGCTGGCCGAGCGGAATTTAAAAAACACAGCGCAGACATTAGTGGGCCTGAGCACGTGAAATCTGACACAGGGTGCTTCACGTCAAGCCATGGAGATGCACACTGGAACCAATGTTTAATTCTGTTTGTTCAACCGCTCCACAGTGAGTCGTGTTAAGAGTGATGGCCAGGTAGGTAACACTCTTTAACAGAAGGGTGAGAAAAGCAAGTCCTGGGGTACTGCATGCAGGACTGTAATGGTGTTAACAATTTTTTTTTTCTTGCATGTGCTTCGCACATTCGGCACAAGGCATGCATATAAAATAATTAACTACATATTTTTTTTTTTTCTTTTTTCATTTCTAATTTAATTCATCAGTTATGATGCTGGTCCAAAAACAATGTGCTATAAAAATTAAAGGGAAGTTGATTGACTTCTCCTCAGAGCTTGAAGTAGACATGATGCATTGACATGTGATTCATGGATGAGTGACTTCAGAAGGATAAGTAAAACACTGCTGTCTCTATACAATTTATGTCTAATTTGTGTCTCCAAGGCAGCTGGTTAAATCTGGCACATATCTGATTGTTTTGCCACTACCAACACTTTATTTCTCTCTCTCTCTCTCTCTCTGTCTGTCTTTCTTTTCTTTAAACTAATACAGGTTCATGTACATACACAGGAGTGAATCCATTACTTTGGTGACATCTCACTTCTGTGATTATAAGAGTTGATATTCTAATGACCTGACTGTTCGGTCCAGCACCAGTCAGGTGATGTGGGGTAGATCAGCTCTGACGCTGCTATGGTGTAGATCAGCTCTGACTCTGCTATAGTGTAGATCAACTCTGACCTTGCTGTGGGGTAGATCAGCTCTGATGCTGCTGCAGGACAGATCTACTCTGACCCTGGCATGGGGTAGATCAGCTCTGACACTGCTTGTGTCACATCAACACCAATGAGTCTTAAAAGGAGCCAAATGTTTGGCTAGTTATGTGTATTATTAAAATTCCCCAAACAAAGAAAATGATCAGGCTTTTTTCGCATGCATACTACATTTACTGTTGTTTTTATTTGATGTGTTATGTTGTACAATACATGTCTGCATTTAAAAAGACATTTCTGGCACATTTGCATTAAATTTTGTGAATTTGAATTTCTTGAAGTTCCCTCTGGGATCAATAAAGCATATCTATCTATCGATCTGTCTGAATGTGAAATCTCATTCAAAATCTGAATCTCATTAATAAGGCACTTGTTACGTGTATTTTAATGTTACATATTTATCAAGAATCTCGAACCAGGGTCCCGTTTTTAACACTGCACGGTCAAAATGAACATGGAAATGATTACGTTATTATCTGTCGCAGAACTGTTGCACGCGCTTAGAATGACAGTAATCCACGTGGAATAATTGTGACGATGCAGCAGACAGTGACCTTTGACCCGGGGTTGTCCTGTATGTATGTCTTTGTCCTAATACAATATAATGTACCAGCGAAAAAAAAACATTTTGCGCTTGTGTGTGCGCCCCAGTCCACCACGGCTAGAAGAATAAGGTATAATAAAAAGACTGAAGAGAAAAGTAAACGGCCCTGTGGCCACTGATAAAAAGCTGGGGTAAATAAAAGCTTTTAATTCCTTATAGTACAGTCACATCTGGCATTATCACCTCAGAGGACTCCTTCTTTTCTTTTGTTTTTATTCTAACGTAATCGTGAAAAGACGACGAGGATTTTGTCACAGTCGTTCCCTCTGAGCTTGGTGCTCGGTCCCCGGGGAGGGCTTAGCTTCCATCCACCTGTTTTCATTGGACGAAAAATTCAGAGCCCAGTTTAACTATTGAACTGGCCTCTTGGCTTAGCCGGGACCGCGCGACAGATGAGAAACTGCTTCCATCTGGAAACGCAGTGAGAGAGAGAGAGAGGGGGGGTTTGACTTTACTTAGTCACCGGCGGCAAGGCACATCCTGCTTGCGTTACATCGAAACGGACTGCATTTGGGCTCGCTGAGGAGGAGAGAGGGCGCGCGCTTCACAGTGCTTATTCCGGATTGAACTCGGGAATGCTACTGTTTTATTCTGACACTTTTGAGACTTCTATTTAGTGCCGCGGTGCTCTCCTCTATGCGTGCAAACCAGTGCTTCTTTTAGTAAAAAAAATAAATATATATATAAAAGAACTGTAAGAGGACTTGTACAAAACAGACGCCTTTATCTGGAGTGATACAGGGAAGACTGGTCTTGTGGGATGTTGATTGCTTGGCAGAGACGAAGCAGCGTTTCGCCGTTAATGGGACGATCACAGGACAATCGGATCCGCGTCTGATTGTGCAGAGGTAAGGCACGATATTGTTGCCTCCATCTGACAGCAATTCTAATAAGAATATAGCTTAATGTAGAAAATTAATGGTATTTTTCTCAGTGGCACGTAAATGCTGTGGGCGGGGGGGACTCTTGCATTTTAACGAGGATGCTTGACCAATCTGTTATCAAGTCACTATGGACGGGATTATTGTTATTATTATTATTATTATTTTGTAAGCGAATTCTCTTAATCGGCGATAAACCAGCGCATCGCATGGTGCCTCGAGTAATTGTGCCCTTGCAGTGATGGAGTACTTCAGAGGAGAGGCATCGTTCAAACGTGCGGTCTTGCGAAAGCGTCGTGCCTTTTCTAATAAACTACTTGTGAAAGTGTTTATTTCAAACTGGTTTTAAGAGCATTCAACAGGACTTAATATGAGCAGTGTTTTATATTTCATCGAGCTGCATAACTTATTTGCAAAGTACTTCTTTGACAAATTGTTGACTAAGATGCATTTCGCACGTCAGTGCAGTCAATTTCGTTCCGAAATGAACAAAAATACACACGTGGTTTAAACTTCATACGATAATGTAATGTATTATGTGTGTATAAGTAAAAAAATAACATAGCCTGTTTAAAAAAGGCTTTATGTAATCTTGATGGTACGACCACCAAATGTTCCCTTTCATTATGGAAACATTGTACGGCACTGCACACAGAAGAAAACCCAAAGGGGGACCGAGAGGGAGAGAGAGAGAGAGATTAAATCAAGTCAACTTCAAC
>JAOXYF010000020.1:12456773-12468817 GCA_028565775.1 Sternarchorhynchus goeldii | reverse complement strand
TTTAAAAAAGGCTTTATTTAATATTGTTGGTACGACCACCAAATGTTCCCTTTCATTATGGAAAAATTTTACGTAACCGTTGTTTTTTTTTTTTTTTTTTTTTTTGATACGCTAGACGTGCAAATAGCGTCGTAGAAACATAGAACCCAAGTTTTAACGCAACCGACTGTCGAATATCCATGATACAGATTTTCATCAGTAATAAACCTGACATATGGCATCGCTTTCGGTGAAAATTCCACTGTATTCAAAAGTGAGAGCTATGTATAATGGCTAGGGAAATGATAAAGTTTTTTTTAAATATTAAAGTTATCGAGGCAGACATCGTTTTATACGTTGCAAAGATGGATGTTGTATAAAGCCGGGTATATGCGTGTTGCTTTCCGTCTCGTGTGGATCAGCAAACCCTTCAGTATGCAAAGCCTGCGCTCGAGACGGTGGCCGAGGCTTAGAGACAGCGCGCTGGGCGCTTGAGGAGTTCCTGGTGAAGAGGCAGTGCTCTCGGCCGTCATACCCCCATCGTGAGCTCCTACGAGCATCTCACGACGAACCGTTACCCATATATTTTTGAACGTTATCATATCAATGATTACTTGCAACTGAGCACAGATTAGTTAGGCTTGCGATTTAACGAGATGGGTAGGGATCACACTTGTTTGATTGTGCTTAAACAGTTCTTTAGAACAGAAAAAAATGATTGATCTGATATCTTAAAATTCAGCATGCGTGTATGATTGAAGCACGTTTTCATATCGTGAAACTGTCTAAATATGTTGCTGCTTAGAATATTCTTAATGTTCTGATAACGCAAACTAAAAAAATAAATTCAAGTGTTTATACCTACCAATGCAATATGACAGTGGAAATCTTTTCTAAGAATTGTGTGCCAAGGTACTAAAAGTTTAAGCTAACCTCATTTGCTTAGTCTAAGTGTTAAAACGTGATGAACACTGCAAAACTGCTTGCTTGCAGCTTTATTTATTTATTTGGCGTTTTACTCTAAGCAATTCCAAGGTTCAAAAGAGCTCAGACAGGAGAGAGAGAAGAAACGGGCAGATGAGCGTGAGGAAATCTGTTCTGGAAGCCATTCAATAGGGGGTGCTGTTGTTCTTTTCAGCCGTAGCCTGGCGCAGTCTCGCTGTGTCACGGGCCTCCTCACCAAGATGGAGAGCTGTGGCCACCGTTGCCTGGGCTCTCCAGGGATGGAGGAGGATTCAATCTCGCAGAGGCCCGGGCATACGCTAGGCAATCCTGGCAGGATTAACATCTTCTAGTCAGTAGCTTCTGTTACCTTTGCTGTCACATGACCTGAATGGAGCAGTGATGAGGGAAGAGAGAGGTCCTTAGCATGACTGAAGCTCCAGCATGCTGTTCTGTTCCACATTATAGTGCTCCTCACAGGAAGAGACTCAGTCATTTCCAGTCAATAAACACATTTGTTATTTTGACTGCTGGAGCTTTTCAAGGAGAATGTTTTTCCTTAAAAAAAAAAAAAAAATTACATGCACCTCTTTGATCATTTCGAAGAATGACCTTGATGTCAGAGAAAGGTTTTTGCTCTGTACAGCAGCGCTGTGCTATAAATCTCGTAGGCTGCACAGTATTGTGGCTTGTTTCAAACGTGCATCTCTTTAGCTAACGAAGCACGCAGCTGAGTTGATCTCCTCGGTTCTGTGCAGGTGATTCTAGCTGCACCTGCCTCTTTGTGGACAGAGTGGCTAAGAGGGATGGGGGGGGTAGTGGTGACTGACATTGTCTCCTGTCCTGAGAGTCCACTCACACGATCCACTGCCACAATACTCACATCTCATCACCACAGCTTTAATGATCCATCCAGTACCTTCAGGAATTCCAATGGTCTGTGGTTACTGTGCTGTATTTCTGGCCGATCATTTCCTGTGGAATGCTTTGCCCCTTCACAGATGAGCTGGTTTCCTAATAACTGTTCCGGGCGTCTCTCGTACGCGTTAATAACACCGCCTCCCCCAGCCGCCCCGGCTGATGTGGTGGCCTGACGAGAGTGCCTCTCTGCTGGCACACCAACTCCGCCTCGTTCCCCGATATAGCTACTAAAACACTTTTCTCATGCTACTGAAACAGAGTGCTACAGAACTGATGTTAGATGATGTTAGCTCCATGGATGGGGTTTATAGACTTTTTACAAGGAAATGCTGGCATACAGAGTTAATGTCTATTTTAGCTTGTAGGAATGCATGGAATGAGTGTGATTAGGAGCATGGAATTTCATGTTGTAATTTTCCTGAAAGGGAAAAAATTAATAACATACTTTACACATTGTGGAGACTCATGGCTTTGTTTATCTTTATGGGGCTGGTCTAAATGTGGTTGTGCTGATCACCACACAGAGCCGAACTCATCCACGCCCCCTACAGAGCTGCCGTTAGCCAAGTTTAGAACAGAAACTGCAGTTAATAAGGTCACATTATAGGATGTAGTGTCTTTCATTGTCTCAGTTAATGCGTTTAGTGGATTCTCTTAGAGCGTTGGATCTATGTAAGCCGTGCACTGGGGCAACCCGCGTTAGAGGTTCTGGACAGACAACTCATGGGGTTTAAAGCCCAATTTGCTGGTGTAAGAGTAGTGTGCTGATATTTAATACACTGAGCAGCAGCTGGTGTCTGGCTGGTGACGTCTGTAGCAGTGTAGATAGGGTTATGGCATGTGGACGGGATGAGACGGTCTCTCAGACTTCACCTACTATTTAGATGTTTCACCAGCAGGAGTTTTTCTAGTATTGAATAGGTCAGTGATGAAGTGTAATTTGTTAAATCTGCTTGGAAAAAAGTTGATTTTTTTTTTTATTTTTGCAATTTTTTTTTGTATAAATGTCAAGCCCGCTCTTTTATCAAAATATACATTATTATATTGTTTCCTTGGAGACATTTATTATATACATTATTATATTATATTGGATTTTCTGAAATGTAATGCATGAGATTGTGTCTTGTACAGCATATACTGTTATGAAAGGCCTGTAAGTAAGTAAAAATAATTTATAAAACACTCTTAAACAAACACTATTAAACAACTTTCATTGTCCAAAGAGCTGTACACGGAAACATAAAGGCTACACTTGAAATAAAATAAATAATAAATACAACAGAGCAGTAAAAAGGCTGAACGCAGGAAGCCATACATTACCTAGCATAAGGCCGATAAGCTTCTACTGCCTTCTGAGATGCAGTGACTTGAACAGACATATAAAACGAAGAGGAGTAGAAAATTCTCCTCCATGCAAGCGGCAGTTCTTGTTATAGGTCGGAGTGAAGACTTGTTTTCACTCCCGTTATATTGAGATTTGCTTTCTGAGTCCATGCCCTTTGGTACTGCAGCTGTGTTGCTAATTGCTAGGATTCATATCCTTATTGCTAAGAATAAAAAGCACTATGAGAATTTTCTCTCTCTTTGACAGTTATGCTCCAGCTGAGCTTTAGACGGGTCGCTATTTTTAACTAAAATGAACTAAAACGTGTTAAGACTATTAAATGTCCGTGTTTTATATAATGAAAAATGTTTTAGAAATTCCAAGCATTAAAAAAGAAACCAAAAAAACAAACAAACAAAAAAACGTCTTTGACATAGAAAGTTATTCAACAACCGCAGAAATGGTGAGCGTTAGAGTCGTATTGTACGGTGGGTACGGAAAGTATTCAGACCCCTTTACATTTTCCACTCTTTGTTTCATTGCAGCCATTTGCTAAAATCAAAAAAGTTCATTTTATTTCTCATTAATGTACACTCAGCAAACCATCTTGACAGAAAAAAAACAGAAATGTACAAATTTTTGCAAATTTATTAAAAAAGAAAAACTGAACTATCACGTGTCATAAGTATTCAGAAACGTTTGCTCAGTTGAGTTGAAGCACCCTTTTGAGCTAGTACAACCATGAGACTTCTTGGCAATGATGCAACAAGTTTTTCACAGCTGGGGATCCTCTGCCATTCTTCCTTGTAGATCCTCTCCAGTTCCATCAGGTTGGATGGTGAACGTTGGTGGACAGCCATTTTCAGGTCTCTCCAGAGATGCTCAGTTGGGTTTAGGTCCGGGCTCTGGCTGGGCCAGTCGAGAATGGTCACAGAGTTGTTCCGAAGCCACTCCTTTGTTATTTTCATCTTTTATGTATATTCATCTTTCCTTTAATTGCAACCAGTTGTCCTGTCCCTGCAGCTGAAAAACACCCCCATAGCATGATGCTGCCACCACCATGTTTCACTGTTGGGATTGTATTGGGCAGGTGATGAGCAGTGCCTGGTTTTCTCCACACATACCGCTTAGAATTAATGCCAAAAAGTTCAATCTTTGTCTCATCAGACCAGAGAATCTTATTTCTCATAGTCTGGGAATCTTTCATGTGTTTTTTGGCAAACTCTATGCGGGCTTTCATATGTCTTGCACTGAGGAAAGGCTTCCGTCGGGCCACTCTGCCATAAAGCCCCGACTGGTGGAGGGCTGCAGTGATAGTTGACTTTGTGGAACTTTCTCCCATCTCCCTACTGCATCTCTGGAGCTCAGCCACAGAGAGCTTTGGGTTCTTCTTTACCTCTCTCACCAAGGCTCTTCTCCCACGATTGTTCAGTTTGGCTGGACGGCCAGGTCTAGGAAGAGTTTTGGTCCTCCCAAACTTCTTCCATTTAAGGATTATAGAGGCCACTGTGCTCTTAGAAACCTTGAGTGCTGCAGAAATTCTTTTGTAATCTTGGCCAGATCTGTGCCTTGCCACAATTCTGTCTCTGAGCTGCTTGGGCAGTTCCTTCGACCGCATGATTCTCATCTGCTCTGACATGCACTATGACCTGTGAGGTTTTATATAGACAGGTGTGTGCCTTTCCTAATCAAGTCCAATCAGTTTAATTAAACACAGCTGGACTCCAATGAAGGAGTAGAACCATCTCAAGGAGGATCAGAAGAAATGGACAGCATGTGAGTTAAATATGAGTGTCACAGCAAAGGGTCTGAATACTTATGACCATGTGATATTTCAGTTTTTCTTTTTTAATAAATTTGCAAAAAATTCTACGTTTCTGTTTTTTTGTGTCAAGATGGGGTGCTGAGTATACATTAATGAGAAATAAAATGAACCTTTTTGATTTTAGCAAATGGCTACAATGAAACAAACAGTGAAACATTTAAAGGGGTCTGAATACTTTCCGTACCCACTGTACATAAAGTTTAAACTAATAGTTCAGACCAAGACTACAGGGAAAACTTGGATCCAAAACTCTGAATGAATTGAATGAATCTCCCAAGCTTTGAAGAGAAATTAGTGATCTAAGAATCAGAGACATGTTAATAGGTGCAGAAGAGAGCAGCTGCTCACATAGATGCTCAGCTACAAGGAGACCTGAAGTCTCTGCTCCTAGCAAACCTTCGTTTTTACTTTTCTCATTAGGTGAAGCTGCCCAGGTGAACCTCTCCTCCTGTACCTCCTCATTTTCCTAAATCCTGTATTTCTCATATTCAAGCATCTGGCTTATTTTAATCTCTCAATGATAATTTATCTCCCATATGTAATCATTAAAATATGCTCTCATCAACTGAACTAAAAATAGTGAATCTTAAGTTGTGGTCTGGTTGACCTTTAGAAGGGACTTCAGGAGAGTGAGAGCATCACTCTCTGAGCATCTGACTCTGTCCTCAGCCTCCTGGGTCTTGCCCTGCACGGAGCATGCTGTGCTGAGATCCCTCTCCCGCCAATAACACGCTGAAAGAACAGGCCAATGATTTATATACTGGTATTTAAAGCAAAGCACCTCTTCCCGCTCGGGCAGTAATAATGGAATCGTTTTTGTCTGGCTTGGCTTTGCCTGAGGTGCATCTGGGCAAAAGCTACTATACCACTGCTCACTTCACTTAATGATGTACTGTTGGAGGCTGGATGATAAAGGCCCATGTTAAAGAAACATGACCTTTGTAGGAACCTCTGCCCTTTATCTTATAAGATTATATTTCATAGGCTCATGAATACACGGAACCAAACGATGTCACCATGGCTTCCATTCCTTGACCCAGAAATACTAGGAAAAAAAAAAAGAAAGTTTTTTTTTTTTTTTTTTTCGATGTATACCATCTCATACCAAACACGTTGTTTTTTCCATATTTTTATGAAGCTATTTGTCACAGAATTGTTTCCATGGCTCTCTGGACAGCTTACCTGCAGGACACTGTTTAGCAGTTCGGCTATAGGACACTGTTTGTCAGACGTCGTTCTGTTCGTCTTTAAATAAAAGCAGCACTTCTTCCTTTTGAAGTAGGAGTGGACATCCATCCCTAACGACATGCCCCATTACTCCCTGTGTTACTCCGCAATAAAGCTAATCGTTGGCTACGCCCATTCCAGCGTCAGACTACGAACGCTCATCTCTTCAGGCAGAAATCAGTACGGAGGCTTTTGCTAACAGCTGTTAGGAGCTCCAAGGCACAAACAATCATAACTAGCGCCCTGTTACCTCTGATGAAAGTGAACTAACAACTTTTAATTTACAAATCACCCACAGTCTACAATCAGAGTGTTAAGATTGCCAGGTCGGTTGATTATCTGTTAAATAGCACGTTTGCTTCACCAGCTTTGCTATTTTTACTGCAGCTCTTTGCCTGGTGCCGTTGGCTGAGCCGTCGGCAGGCGAGGGTTCAGAGCAGCCACTCTACTTCCGATAGGATGTGTAGTCTTCGTTCTCCTCTTTAATTGAGCCTTGGAAGTGATTGAAAGACGGAGAAAAAGACCATAAATCAAAACCGTCTTGTTTTAATTTAGAGTGGTGCGTATTTTGCATGTAGTCCCTGAATGTACTCAGGGACTATGTTAATCATGACATTATTCCATCTTCAAATATTTATAGGTTGCTTCAGCAACCTGTAAAATTACCCCGACTAAAGGAAGAGTGAGTTGTTATCCGTGCCAGGTGCTACTTAGCGACGTTCGTGTTTTGCTTTGGCCGTGTGAGTGCAGCTGGATGGAGGTACTGTAGCTGCAGGATGTGGTCTTGGAGGTTCTGCTGGTCCTGGAGCCTAAACAGTGAAGAGAAGCTTCCCGAGAAGCGGTAATCGGAGCCGAGCGGACAAAAGTCCAGCGAGCGGCGGAATGGGCTTTCCTGGCCGTCTCGCTTTCTCCATCGTGCCTTCAGAGTACCGAGGCCCCACACGTGCTCAATATTTTATGTGCCAGAGGGTGTGCTGGGCGTGTAATGAACGGAAGGTCAAGAGCATCGTCCGACTCTCTTCCCGCAAACAGGGCTCAGTAAATGTCAGACAGGCTTTGAGGGGAGCGGGCCGGGCTGCTCTCTTCCGGAGCGGTCGGGATTGCTCTGGGTCTGCTTCTCCCCGGCACTCCTCCACCGCTGCTCTCCTGACGTTGCATCAGACTTCACCTCTGACCCCTGTTCTCGCCTCAGTAACTGTGACTCCTTCATAAGCTATTACACCTTCGGCAGTACTGTCCACCCCACCCCCCCCACCCTCAAGCCCTCTGCCCCCCTTCCGTCAGTCATCATTCGTTTTCATTGCTCCCTCCTGAAAGAGGCAGGAAATACAGAGAGTGAAAGGCGGCTCTGGGCAGCCAGAGGGAGGGACGCAGCACATTTTTTCTGAGTGGGTTGAGAAGCTCGGGGAGTCGTTGAAGTGCAACTTCAGCAGTACGTGTGGTGCACGGAGCAGGAGGCTGAGACGACAGAGACGACTCTCTGTAGTTCCGCCCAGCGGTGATGTCTTTCCCAACCTCACACGCTCGCCCCTCTGAACCGTACACTGCGACCACGCCCCGTGGGAGGAGCCAAGAGGTGTTCCGTTCCATTGATCGCCAGGCTGCATTGGTTTGTGATGTCTGAAGCATGTGGCCTTTAACTGCCTCGCTCTGAGATAATGAAACATTCAGATCTAACAGTACCCTTGTCACAGAATGACATGCGGGACTGATCAGAGGTGGGACTGATCAGAGGTCAGTCCAAGCCCAGCACGTTACCTATGACCTCCTGAAGCATCAAGAGACACCTGGATGGCAACATGCTCTTACAGTAATGAGAGAAATGCTTCTGTTTTATGGAGGGACAATAATTTAAGGTCTTTGAGTGTATGTGTGTGTCTGTGTGTGTATATGTGTGTGTGTGCATGTGCACACGTGTGTGTTTGTGTATGTACATGAATGTGTGCACGTGCGTGTGTGTAGGCATGTGTGCACACGTGTGTGTGTGCATGCATGTGTGCATGTGCGTGTGTGTGTGTGTGTGTGTGTGTGTGTGTGTGTGGTGTGTGTATGTGTGTGTGATAACTGCAGGAGCTGGAGTGGAACCCAGCTATGAGGACCAATGATAACCTCTCAATTTTTGGTATTCAGGGCCATGTTACCGTTTCCTGGCAGGAAATCTGACTGAAATGAATTAAAAACCAAAAAAAAAGAAAATAAGAAAATGAAGAACTGTAGTTTAGAACCAGAAGTTGATTTGTTTCTTCCGGAAGAGCACAGCCAAGACGACAGAGAGGGCAACGGAGTGCTTTTCCCTGCCAGGGTCCACTAAACTTGAATAGGTATGCAAATGCTTCATCTTTCCTGTTGTTTTCCTTCATTTCTGGCTATTATAATGGCAAAATAGGGCATGACTGATTAATTTTTTATTTCTCTAAATCCTACATATCTGAAGCTCTCATTTCCAACATCAGCAGTGTTGAATAAGAACACAAGTCTGTGAATTCCATTGCAGTGCAACATCTGGTGTTCTGTCTAAAGTGTTCCCGTCTTTTGCATGCACATGCTAACCATGCAGCTTAGACAAAGAAAGAAAGAACCAAGATCTACAAAAGCACTGAAACGAGAATGGCCTGCACATGTTCCATAGCTACTTCTCTAAAGCACATTTTTTCAGCAATAGCGGTTCATTGATTTAATCTCTTTAAGAGTTTTGTGTCATTTTCTTTTTGCTATAAAAAAAAAAGTGAGGAAAGGGTGAATAATTGATTTGGTTCTGCGTCTAGTAGCGGCTAATGGGAATTGGTTTGGGTCACAAAGGCAAGCATTTGTAAATGAAGCAGATAAACTCTCGGGCAGACAAGGAGCGGTTTGTTTGACACAGGAATTCTGTTGTCCGCTGTTTTGGTTGTCAAGTACTCTGGGAAGGCAGGATGTGTAACTGCAGCACAATGGCTCTTTCAGCTGGGAATCTCAGATGCGGAGAGATGCTGTCCCACCTCTTTTCACAGCACCCTAATCTCTTTATCTGGCTGTTACAATGGCAAATTCAGATGCTGAAGCCTGAGGGCCAGAAACCCAGCTTCAAACAGGACGGAACAAGGGGTAGATCCTTACAAATGCCCAAAGTTGAACCTCGGCGTGCTCTGTAGGGGGCAGCATCACCCCCTCACTGCCGAAGAGGGCAATTCCTAGCAAATGCTGCCGTGTTCCAGTTCTATCTGGAACCAGATCCTCTGTGAGGAACCATCTCTCACTGGAATCATTTCCCACTAGAATCTCTTGCTAGATCATGTGATCAGTTCTCACTGGATTCATGTAATCAGTTCTCACTGGATTCAACCAATGCTGAAGTTCCTAACCTGTTGTGGAAGTGTTGGCCAGTGTTGAGATGGATTTTACTTTGGGAAATTAGAGCACTTTTTAGATGATCAGTACAATACTAATTTCTGCTTTACTATGTCCATGTATTTTAATATGTCAGTGAATATATAATATTATATGCAGTAAACAGATTTCATTAGTGATTTAACATGAGGGTGTCCATATCCTATTGACCTCTATTTAGGGAGATGGTACAGTAAAGCAAGAATGTCTTCTGTGTGTCTGACAGCGTGGGTGGCCTGTGGGAAGACTCTCATTATGAAAAAAGCTATTCCTCTCTGTAATTAGCCTGGCAAGGATTAGAACTGCAACAGTTCTAGCAGAGTGACTGTAATGGCCTTTGAAGTGGGGGAGGATACAGAGTGAGTGCCTACTGACATCCTCAAGGACACCGGGACCCGCAATGTTCCGCCTGCTGTCCTGCAGGCTGTCCAGCAGGGCATCCAGCAGGGCATCCCGCAGGGCGTGGTAAATACGAGGTGCAGTGGAGGGGGTGTGGCAGCGCTGGTTGCCTGGGTGCAGCAGCAGTACCCCACGCACCAGGCCACCTGGAGACCCCCTTCCCTGCACGCACAAAGCAGATGAGCGCCCCTTCCTTTGACTGTCATGCAAAACGCTGTTTTTCATCTCTTGACTGAGAGGCGGGTGGCCCTTGGTGCAACCACCCCCCCCACTCCACCCCCCCCACCTCCTTTCTATCAATGCCTTCTTTCACCTGCTTTCACTCAGCACAAACTCCTTTTTTTTCTGAAACACACTTGCATGACTACTGACCTGAAAACTGCCTGCATTTGAATGTCTCTCCTTGGAAACACAAGTGCCACTGAGATAACAAAATACAACCCGTGGACTATTAAAAAAAAAGCTAAAATGTTTTCAAGATATAATGTTTTCAACATATATTTTACACTTCCATACACAGGTTCTGTAGCTCAGAAATATTCTCTTATAAAAGAGATCCACAGACATACTGAAGATTTAGTATAGTTAGTCAAGTTTAATTTATTTGTCATGTGTAGGCTAACACATAAAGCATTAGTCATGTGAATATACTGTATGAGGAGGAAGCAGAACAGAGAGATTAACAGGGCTTTTCTGTAGATGTCCTGTACAGTCGGTTGAAAGCAGAGCCATCAGGCTCTAACTGTGTCTTCCGTTTGGGAGAAGCGCCATGGTAACAAACAGCGCAGCGCAGACGTCTGGGCGACAGGCGCGCGTCCCGGGCCCCAGCAGGGACGGCTCGCCCGAGGATCTCTGCCCTGCAGGCAGGATGGAGGGATGCAGCCAGCCTTCCTTGTGCCTGTCAGGCCCCCCGCGGGCCGATACACACGTCGTCTTTAAGGAGAATCAACAAGCTGGATTGGCTTTGTTCCTGTTGCAATCTCCTGGGCCAAAGCTTGAGTCACATGTAATTGTTTGCGTGATCATGTGATCATGGTCATGTGATTATTTGTTTCTGTTACTGTCTTCTTTTTTTTTTCTGGGGGAATGTGCATACGGAACTGTACATGTAACTAGGGTTTTTAATGATTCACAGTTAGAGAAGTTGTCATGGCAAAAACCCATGGGATGGGGAACTGGGAACTAGATGGAATGGGGAACTGGGAATTGGATGGAATGGGGAACTGGGTGCAGAGGTTGAGATGGAAGATGTTAACCATCGTTTGTCATTAAACTTGTGCAAGCAAAGTGAGATCCACGAGTCCTCTCACCCGGAGTCCTCTCACCCGGAGTCCTCTCACCGAGAGTCCTCTCACCCTTAGCCTGTTTTGTGCTGCAGAAACAGAGAACAAGAAGGAACACACAACAAAGCAACATGAGCAGCCTCTGAGGACCCAGGAACAAATAAGGCAGATATTGTGTTTCTTAAAAAAACAAACAAACAAACAATCAAAAAAACACCTGCTTAGAATACGTTTGATATTGAAGATGTAAAGCACCGACCCAATCCAGATCCAGCGCAGATCCAGCAGCCTGACGGGCCTGTTCCGCACTCGAGGCGCTGGTTCTTCAGCCTGACGGGCTGTCTGAACCCTCCCCTCTGCGGCCTCGCTGTTTCGAGGCCCTGGATGAACACGATGGTTGGATGTGTAGGGGGTCTCTGGGTTGCAGCCCCTCTCTCGCCCCCCCCCCCCCTCATAATTGAGACGCTGGCAGGCTATCCTCGCTCGGGGGTCTTCAGTATGCAGCGAGCGCTGCCGGCTGCACCCTCGCTCTGAGGTGGCTTTTCAATTACTGGGAGAAGGTTGGTGGGGGAACCAGCCTGACGAAAGCCGCGACATAAACCATTTATACTGCGGCTCCGTCTCGGCTCCCGCGCCAAAGCAGGCTGGACAGTTCATTTAAAAGAAAAATTAATCTCACATGGTTTGAGGCAAACAATAACAGTTTATGACTGGCCAGTGGCAGTTCAATAAACTGAAGGTTTGAACTTAAAAATAACAGCAGCATATATACTGTATA
>JAOXYF010000020.1:12432438-12444106 GCA_028565775.1 Sternarchorhynchus goeldii | reverse complement strand
AGGGGGGGGTTGTAGTGTGACATGACCATCAGTCAGAGTTTTAAAATGCAAATGAGCTGTACACAGTGGAAAGCAGAGCCTGTGGGGACTATGTTTGCGAAAACACCTCCTCCGATTAGTCTCTGTAATTGAATGGCAATTAGGCCTCAGGTTTCGTCCTGTGCGCACGATCGCTGACCACGGGAAGCGCTGCTTGGTAACGAGAAACCAAAAAGCTCTTTTCTCCATCACAGCTCGGGGAGATGAGTCCTACAGCAGCCGCTGTCACCGGATATCCATCACAATCGGCTCTGCGCCCGCAAGGGGAACATTTTAAAGGTTATGAATTTATGCTACACGTGTTTCTAAAAGCTGGATAGTTTTTCCGCCCTGAACGTGGAAGGTTGGCTTGATGGAAATAGGTTTACTCCTCCTCAGGGTTTGTTTGTTTGTTTGTTTTTGCCCCTCAGTGACACCATGGTCCATCTGGTGAGAACCTCTGACATGTTTCTTCCTGCTACCAGAGGTGTTAGTTAAATTTTAGCTCAAATCTAGTGATTACAGTAAAAATACCGTGACCTAGACGAACCCGCGGTGACACTGACACGGCTGTGATGTGGAGCATCGGCCTGTGGTTCATCCTCCAGTTCTTCTGATGTGAGAGCGAGGCAGGTCGAGCGGGTGGAGAGAGCTTCGAGAGCTCGAGGCCCTCTTTTTTTTTTAGCTGTTGGAGGGAGGAGCGGCGCTGTTGGAGAAGGCTCAGGGAGCAGGTACGGTGGCTCGGGAACCTTCCCATGGGCACCAGCTCTAAAAATACCAAGGTGAAGAGGAGGCACACACGCAGAGGCGAGCTTCCCGGATTTCCGCTCAACAAAGCTCTACAGCAGTGAGGAGGTGGAGCTGGCGAAGCCGTCTACTGTGGGACGCATTGCGTTCGTTGCCTGGCTTCCTGTGTTCCTGCGTTCCTGTGTTAACTGCTCAACCCATCACTGGAACAGTGAAGAGCAGCGGAGTGTATTTGTCGGCCGTGGGGGAAACGGATGGTGGTGTAGTAGTGTTTCGACTGCAGTGTGTTCATTAGGAAGGACTCAGAGATGGATGCTTTGCTTTAAGTGACTGAATGGTTTTTGGTTGTGTGTGCATCTGTATGCGTGTCTGTGCCAATGTGCCCGTGTGCGTGTGTGTGTGTGTGTGCATGGTTTGTGTTGATGTTACAGTTTTCACCATGTCAGATGAAAGACTGTGAATATATATATCTGGCTGGTTGGTGTGCTGGATAAGCAGTAATGTAGTGTGTTAGCAGAAAGGAGGCAAACTGTGGGACAGGGGCCAAACTGAGGGCTGGACTCCCTCCACAGTTCTGGATCCAGCCATGCTCTAAGCCCTTTTGCAACAGTCCAGGAAAAGACTCTGGAGTCAGCCAGCGTCCACGGAGACAGCGGCCACGGAGACAGCATCCACGGAGACAATGCCAGGGGATTTCATTTAGATTCTCTCAAAGCCTTTCAGGAAAGGTTTTACAAGTAACCGCTGAATGACAGTGGTTTGACACACATATTTCATAGATATATAGACACACACATACACCCACACACACACACACACACACACACATAGGAGCACTTGTACAGACACTTGGAAAAGTATCAAGCCAGGCCTCAGGCAGACAGGAGAGAACACCACCAGTATACATGACTCTGTTAGAGCTTTAGCACCGTTCTCCTCTGAACTCATGTATATGAATGTGCGGGACTGCAGAAAAGAGGAGAAAACTGTAGAAGAATGCTGGCTTTCAATTATGCTGGATTCTGGGGTTTCCAGATGCCTTTTACTAAAATTATAGTCTGAGGGCCAGTTTGTTTCTGAATGACTATACGTTTGCCTTATGGTTAAGTGAAGCCAGACCCATGTGTGGTGTAATTAGATGGAGGAGGCGTGTGGGCATTTGATTGCACACACTCTGTGTCCGGGTCTCGTGGTTCTGGATGGTCTGCCAGAAGTCTGCCAGAGTTCTAGCACATATGCTGCTGTCTTCGTGAGCTGCTCCTCTGTTCACTCTGCTCTAGGAAAACATCATTACAAAATGAGATACCTGTCAGGATGCTAATGAACTCCAGTGCACGGCATTAAATGCTGCTCCGAATCTTTACTGAAGACTGAAGAACTTAAGGACTTTAGCGTATCAGACCAGAGAGGGATGCTTGGGAAGCCTCCTGGTCAAACACTGTAGAGCACTGGTGTGTTTATTTGTGTTTGTGTGTGTATGTTTGTGTGTGTGCATGTGTGTGTGTGTGTTACAGTATGATTTAGCCCCAGTAGCCCTTTATCCTCTAAACCCTCAAGTGTATTTGATGTAAAGGCATGTTTTTAACTGCTGCTTCATTTGGATCTTAGGAACTCCGAGGTGACAGTATCATATTCTCTGGTAAAGGAAATGAAAGTCAAAGTAAATCTCGGGCTCAGAGCCAAAATGGAGCCTCTGTGATGGAACTGTGATGCAGTTTCCAGATCCACCCCAAGGCTGATCCTTTGCTGTGGTTGAGGCGGTCCCAGGCTTCTTCTAATCAGTCACAGAGAGAAAGGACCACCAGAGGGAGTCTTTTAATTGGTTGTCGTTGAGAGACCTGCCACAGTTTTCCTCCTCTCCTCTCCTCTCCTCTCCTCTCCTCTCCTCTCCTCTCCTCTGGCCACATATCCTTCAAATTTCTTTCAACAGTAGCAGCTACGCACAGTGGAGAACATCATTAAGGTCTTGGCATTTCATATTGGAAAATCCAGTGTTTAGTTTTGGGATATGTAATATATTCCAGGACTATTCAGAGGGATTTTTTCCCCACTCTAAACTAGTAATAATAGCCTGCGAGACAGAGTAATCATTTCTGCTTCCAAAATGCTGTGGCAATTTTTTTCTCCTTTATTCCTGGCTTAATATCCACATATTAGCAGTTTCTCCATTCCTCTCTCTATCTCAGATAGACACTGATACTCTTACTCTTAAAATTTGCCTCCCCAACCCTGTTCAGTAATTTCAAGATGCTATCAAGTGTGGATATATATTTTTTTTCCACTCACTTAAGCTCAAATGTCTGTCTCAACATTCCCCTATGGAGCTGAATTTAAACATGCAGCAGTTCTTAGGTTCACGAGCGGAGTGTGTGGATCACTCTTACGGGAAGAGTGCACGGTACTACGGAATCACTCAGCCTCCTTTCAGCAAGACCCCCGCACACGGAGAAGCAGGGCTCACGCATGCCGATCAGCCTGAGAGTAGGACTTCTATTACAGTCCATCTAAAACGTGGCTTTTGAGATTGGTCAAAAGAGACTGGATTGCAGACATCCATGTCCTGGCAGGTATTGAACTGTTCTGAGAGAACGTAAAGAAATTGAAGTGCTTCGGCTCTTCGAGGTGGATGCGAAGTTACCTTCAAATGGCGACCGGCAGATAAAGGGGAACTGCAGGGTCCAAGTTGATGAGGTTGCAGGGTCTCTGATCAAAGATAAACACACTGTAGCACTGGTTTTCAGTGTGGCGCATGCCATCCTAGACAGAGGTGCATCTGTGCGCGTGGTTTCAAATTCCTCCACCCTCGAGGTGATACAGATTGTGACATCAGGCCTTGATGGACAGTCTGTACCTGACTGGCACGTCCAAGGACCCCCACAACAGCTCCGCCCTCTCTCTCACCTGAAGCGCAGCCCCTGAAGAACAGGGCCCACAGGCCAGTACAACCCCTGTCACACTCATAGCAGACTGACATTTTGGTGGCCAGTCAATAATAGAAGGAATATAGAGGATAAAATGCC
Source organism: Sternarchorhynchus goeldii (assembly GCA_028565775.1). Taxonomy (NCBI): domain Eukaryota; kingdom Metazoa; phylum Chordata; class Actinopteri; order Gymnotiformes; family Apteronotidae; genus Sternarchorhynchus; species Sternarchorhynchus goeldii. Next base: position 12,440,321 of record JAOXYF010000020.1, on the reverse strand, counting down.
TTCTTTCTCTGGAGCTGATGTCAATTTACAGCCGAGATGGTGGAGAGCATGAGTCGTTATCAGCTGTTCATTATGGATGCTGACAGCGGTAGAGGTGGAGGTGGGGTGTGGGTCCTGGGTGAGTTAAGACCTCACCTCCACCTACTCCTCCCCACCCTCTCCTCCTTCCATGACTCTCTGCTTCCCTGTTGGATGCTCTTTATTCGGGATATATTTATGGGCTCTGCCTCCCAGAGTGGGGATTTGTTTAGCTTGGTTTTCAATTTTTTTTTCTTCTTTTTTTCCTTTATTCCCTTCAATTCTCGTCCGCATGAAAATCCCTCCCCTTCCCCGGCTCTGGGAGGAAGGGCTTGCAGTGAACTGTGAGTAGGTCACACATTCCATCATGTTTGTGTGTGTCTGTGTGTGTGTTTGGGAAAGGGAAAAGAACAGAAAGGCGAGATGGAGAGAGTGGAAGAGAGAGAGAGAGGAGAGGGGAGGGGGGTGGAGAGGGGAGGGGGGTGGAGAGGGGTCATAGAGCCTCTAGGTGCTGAAGATGAGGTTAGTGACTCAGTGGATGAGAAAATCTCTTGCAAGACACCCCCCCCCCCACACACTCTCTGAATCTCTCTCTGACTCTCTTACTCTTTGTAGCAGGAGGTGCAGAAGACTATCGAGTCAACACCTCAGCTGTTTAATTAGAGAATGTATAACATGACATGGCGATCTTGAAACCAGCAGGAAATAATGTCAGTGAGAATAGCCTCTGACACCCATCTCTGGTGCGTGATCGTGACCTCCTGTGGTGTATTCCATGTTGTTCTTCTCTTGTTTTTAATAAAGAATAAAAGAACTGTGACCTACATTCCTAATTCATTATAATTAGCATTCTGCTCACGCATGGGAAGAGACACTGATACCTACAGCAACCGGGATGCTGTAGGATGTTACTTTTTATAACAGATCAGATTGAACACCATGAGGGACTGTGTTGGTGCACAGAGCAGCCTGGGAAAAGGTTCGTCTCGAGAACGCTGCCAGTGTGATGTCTAATTAAATAAATACAAATGGGTCTACAACCTCTGTCGTTTAATTAGTTCGGGGTACACTGCTACGGAATGAATTAATACGTTCAGATTTCAACAGAGTCAATTAAACTGATTGCAGTGTGGGCTTGAAAGCATCTCGTACCACTGAGCTGGTTCGTGGTCTGTCCTGTGACTGAGGGTATTTCTCTCCATCTTTCTCACAGGAGTTGAGGCAGGTGAACAGAGAGGAGAGAAGAACTGAGCAAAGAGCCGACCCCTGTGATGACTCTCGGTTTGGGTGGCCGTATTAAGTGAGGTCCAGTTTCCACACCCCTAAGCAGAAGCAAGCGGGCTGCAGGACTTCATTTCCCAGGATTCCCTCCGGGCTCCTCGAGGTTCCCTGAGCAGTGGCGTGAGCAGGAAGGAAGCGAGAGAGGACAGGATGTGGGAGGAGCTGAGGCTGCAGGTGTTCTGGTTGTGCCTGGGGCTGGCGGTGTGGAACTCAGCGGTGGCTGCGTCCCGGAGCCCCCAGGAGAGGGGCCACAGGCGCCATCTCTCCCCATACAGACACCGCGAGAGACGCAAGGAGGGCCAGGTACTCCACCGCTCCAAGCGAGGATGGGTCTGGAACCAGTTTTTCGTCATTGAGGAGTACACAGGGCCTGACCCAGTGCTGGTAGGACGGGTAGGTGTCTCAGTTTCCCTTCACCTCTCACACACTTCACTTCTCACCCCCCACCACCCCCCTCTCAAGGCGGAGAGGTGTGTCGAACTCTCTGTGGGTTTCATTACAGACAGACTTCTTGCAATATCCTTCATTTGCTCCACAAAAGCAATTGGTGACTCACTTGATTAAAGGTTATAAATTGGATTTCCTTTGTAATAACAGCACATTCCCCAATCGTTCTGTCACAGGAGAAATGAACGATTTATGAGCAACATGCCAGACCTGCATTTGTTTCTTAAATCCCAGCTGGACAAAACCTGAGCTTTTAGCTTCAAATTAAATTTCATGTCAGAAGTTTAATTTCATTTTAATGACCGTAATCAACATCACTTGATGCAGAGTAATACTAAACTCTTAGTAGAGACATTTACACTTATATGTTAGTGGTTCTATATCTTTATATATAGTTGTGAAATTGTTCAAGTATCACCATGCTGACAAGGACACTGAAACACAGTGAGCCAGATCTAACCAACACCGACATTCTCATCTTCCTGCGTTGAGAGCTGCTACTTTATAGTTACTGAAACGCTGACATCACACAAATACATGAGAAGCTGTACATTTATAGTTGTTGTTGTAATTTTCTGGGTGCGCAGTTACATGTGATGCTTTTGTTGTATTATGTCATTTTTTTTTTTGCATGAAAATTGTTTTCTGGTCGTGACAAGACCAAAAAAAATACATTTGTGACAGTAGCATTACCCACTCAAGCTAACCAAGACAGGCCAATGAAGACTATTGACCAGAAGGTCTCTTCTCTTGAGGAAAGTGTTAGATGCAGTAGAGGTCAGAGCCGATGAGAGAATCGACCAATTGGAATATTCCTGTACCTCACACAGACTCTCTCTCCTCACTAGCTTCACTCGGACGTAGATACAGGGGATGGAAACATCAGATACATCCTCGCAGGGGAGGGAGCAGGCACCATCTTCGTCATTGACGACAGAACAGGAAACATCCATGCCACCAAGACGCTGGACCGAGAGGAACAAGCTGAATACACCCTCACAGCCCAGGCAGTAGCCCGGGACACCAACAAACCTCTGGAGCCGCCCTCGGAGTTTATAGTGAAGGTGCAGGACATCAACGACAACCCGCCGGAGTTCCTCCACGGTCCCTACTACGCCCGTGTGGCGGAGATGTCCAACGTGGGTGAGTGTGGACGAGTTTTTCCTTTCCTCCCTGGATCTTCCTCTGAGCCAAGATGCGACAGCATGTTCCTCATGCATTATTCAGAATCGCTGAAATCTGACCAGGAGGAAATGAGTCAACCGCTGTTTCATGTCGACTACACTGGCTTGTCTGGGCATCTGTGCGTGTTCATGTATGTGTGTGTGTGTGTGTGTGTGTGTGTGTGAGAGAGACAGAGTGAGTTTTTTTTTTTTGAGGGGATAGTTGTTTTTACCACTCTTACACTGAGCAGTCATTTCACATCATTTGCCCTGCTATAGGGTACTGACCCGTTACCCCTCACGACCCTGGAATGACCACAGGGGGGCTTTGAGCGGGTGGTTTTGCACTGGTTAACTCCAAACACATTCAGGGAAGCTTGAAAACACTGTATACCAAATGAATGTTATGACCATGAGAAATGAGCTTCTCAGTCACCATGTGCCCGGAGTGTGAAGCCAGCAAGGGCAAACACTCCACTGTGTCCTCATCTCTCATAATCACACATTTCCCTTTTTTGCCTGTAAAACTTTTCTCAAATTCACTTGAGACCTTCATATGTTGAGAAACCTCTCTCTTCTTTATTTTATCTGACTGATGCAACTCTTAGCTGTGGTACTTGTGTAGTTGTTTTAAGCATTAGAGGGATAAGGTGCAGCTCTGGCAACCGGACCATACTGAACACCAGCATACTGTTCCGTTCTCTCGCAGGTACGTCGGTTATACAGGTGACAGCGACGGACGCTGATGACCCGACGTACGGTAACAGCGCCAGGCTGGTGTACAGCATCCTGCAGGGTCAGCCCTACTTCTCTGTGGAGCCACACACAGGTATAGCCACGCCTCCATTCAGTGCCACACACATGTAGAGACATGCCTCCGGCCAGCACCCCGCACAGTCAGTGTCAAGCTCAAGTATAGCCCCGCCTCCAGTCAGTGCCGTGCACAGGAATAGCCCCGCCTCTTGATGGACCAGCCCACATCTGTCCGACACCAGCCTTTACTTTGCTGGTGTCGTATTTGGCAAAGATGCAATTACAGCCTTGTGAAAACAGGGATCATTATGCTTGCACTACCATCCTTAATGCGCAGGCTTTTCCTGGGTGATTGAAGTGCAGGCCAGATTAGCTGTGAAAACCTCGGCACTGGTAGACGCCTGTCAACGGTCGGGTTGGGGGGTGGGGGGGATACAAGCGGGCAAATCCAGCTAATAACACAGAGCCAGGAATGAGGCTGCAGTCCCTACTGCTAATATGTGTGATTTCCTCCAGGGTTATCTGAGTAAGGCACGCAAGGCATAGGGGAATATCACCCAGGAACAGTCGTCTGGCCCGTATCTACCATCTCAGCAGAGGGAACCAGGTGGAAAGTCAGCAAAGAGAGCAAAACCGAACGATCATTTTATTATGTTAGTCTGACAGCTCTCGTTATCACTGGGGCAGGGGGAGCTAAGGATTTGGATCCTGTGTGATATTTTAACTCAAATATTATTTCCATTTCAGCTACCACATTGATCTAAGGCTTTTTACAGTTACCTGGTATGTGTGTGTGTGTGTGTGTGTGTGGGTTTGTGTGTGTGTGTGTGTGTGTGTGCATGTGTGTGTGTGTGTGTGTAATTCACTAGGTCTTTTCTTTTGAGTGATCTCAAATTATATAATGTGCTTGTGCATATATGTCCGTGTGTGTGTGTGTACGCTCGTGTGCTCATGCGTGTGTGCGTGTGGATGTGTGTGTGTGCGCATATTCGTGTGTGTGCGTGTGTGGTTTCTGCAGGGATTATCCGTACTGCTCTGCCCAACATGGACAGAGAGGCTAAGCAGGAGTACGATGTGGTCATCCAGGCCAAGGATATGGGGGGTCACATGGGGGGCCTCTCTGGCACTGCTCAGGTGAAGATCACTCTAACCGACGTCAATGACAACCCTCCCAAATTTGCACAAGGTGAGTTTGGACCTTATCGGTGCTGTTCTTTCATTTCATCTCTCTGTGTGTGTTTTTTTTGTTCTCTGATTTCCTCTCTCTCTCTATCAGTCTCTGTCTCTGCATGTCTCTATATATGTCTCTATCTCTCCCTCATTCACTCTATCATCCTTCATTACTGATGAGTGTGTGTCTCGTCTGTGGCAGGCTGGTTCCGTGCTCTGACCTCTGGCATGTGTGTTGTGTTCTTTGCATTTTGCAGTCTAGCACTCGAATCGCACGCAGAATATTAACTGTGCCAAGCCTTGCGGGACCATGTCAGATCCCTGGTAGATCTATATCCATGATAACAGGAACATTTCACTTCTTAATTATTCAAAGTTCCTGAAACATTACTCAAGCACAAGAGGTAACCACCATGTCTCTCGAGAGTGACCGAACAGATACGACATTTAGCACGTTGGAATGGAAGTGTGTGTGTGAATGTATTTGTGTGTGTGTGTTTCAATGCACCAAACAGCTCAACTGAGCACACAGATTTTTATCTGTCTTTTTGTGCAGAAATCGCCTCAATAAATCTCTGCCTGGCAGGTGCCCTTTTACGTGTGTACAGGCAACAACTCGGTCAGAGAGGTCTTGAGCTCTTTTGCCTAAGATCAGCAGAAAGAGAGTGTCCCCAGTGCGCACACACACACACACACACACACACACACACACACACACGCCTCCGTACACGGCCTGGTAGTGACAGAGGCACAGAAAGTTATTAGCACCACCCAAGAACAGGCTATGCTACAGGCTGGAGTTGCCTCTTGCCTCCATTCAGCTGATGTAACACCAATAACCTCCAGCTTGATGAAGTAGAGTCCAGCCTGTATCTTACCTGACGTGGAGGCCTTGCGTGGCTCAATGTGAGAGGAGTTCTGGAGATCCTCCCATAACGGAGCCAATCCAGCTTTCACAGAGACACAACCACAGACCTGTGCTGGCGCTACCGTAACAGTGAGGAACCATTGCGCTGGTGCCAGGCGTTCAACCTGTGGCTAAAATGACAGTCCTCCTGGAGATGTTTGGTTTAATTAACTTTTAAGTTTTAGAGAAAACCCAACAACAAAACCCTGGGGCTGGAATTGCTATTTAGTTTGAGCTCTTTCTCTCTTATTTATATTTATACGTGTGTGTGTGTGTGTGTGTGTGTGTGTGTGTGTGTGTGTGTGTGTGTGAACAGGCTCTTCTCTACATGCCTGTATCCTTTCTTCTGTGAGTTATTTTTGTAAATGCAGTTAAAGCCTTTGGCTTCAAGCAGCAAGCAAGGGTAGCCATATGGTCTTTCTGCAAACCCCGCCCCCTTCCACAGGAACACACACACTCACACACAGGCACACATGCACACACATACGCACATGCCCACACACATACACTCATAAGGAGCCACACGCAGGCAGGCTCACACAAAGACGCACAAACACATGCTGACACACACACACACACACACACACACACACACACACAAACGCATGCACATACAGACACACTCACATACACACACATGCACACATACACAGACATGCAGACACACACACACAGACAAGCTTCAGACTTACAGGTGCCTAGAAGAGGAGCCAACCCTCCACAGGTAGCGTTTGTGTCATGGAGATTACTGACTCATGCAGCCTCTCTTTTTTCTGCTGTCCTTTAATCTGCCCTGTGGAAGCTCCTGTGCAGTGTTAAACATGCTAGAGAAAACCCCACGTCTCCCGCAACCCTCCCTCACCTTCCCCTCCATCTCACACAGGTGTCTATGCCATGTCCATCTTGGAGGATAAGGTCCCAGGGGAGGAGGTGGGGCGTCTGAAGGCTAGGGACCCAGACCAGGGTGAGAACGGCCTGGTGGACTACACCGTGCTGGAGGGTGATGGTATGAGCGTCTTTGAGATCAGCAAGGACTCGGAGAGCCAAGAGGCCGTCATCAAGCTGAAGAAGGTGGGTTGGCTGCTTCCATAAAGCAGGGCGCAGACATGGTGGCAGTGAAATAGTCTGTGTGTGTTTGAAAGGTTGATATTGCACAGTGAGGATCTGTATCTGTTTGGATGGATTCGAAGTTTGCACTCCTAGACAGTAGAATTTGATTATTTGTTTACATAATTTGTTTGTGGATTTGCATGGGTGAATGTGTTTGCTTAGTGTGTGTGTGTTTGTGTGTGTGTGTGTGTGTGTGTGTGTGTGTGTGTGTGTGTGTGTGTGTGTGTGTGTGTGTGTGTGTGTTATGGTGAGAGTAAGACAAAAGAAGAGATATATGGTTACAGTAACAAAATGTGAAAGGATGGAGACAGAGAAGTAGAGATGGAGAAAGATGGAGGTCAAGATGGAGAGAGATGGAGGGAGAGTAGAGAGACCAAGCTGCAGCATGGGGGGGGGGGTTGTCATTTCTCCACCCTGCAGTTAGCTTGTCTGTGGTGAGCACTGGCCTCCGTGCAGGGCTCTGTGTGAGTGAGTGGGGCTCATCTGGACGAGCTTGCATGGAGAGGATCCTCTGGGTCCTGGAGCCCCGGAGATGATCCTCTGGTTCCTGGAGCCTTGGGCCCCACCCTGGCACTCTAGGTTACACTGGCCCTTAGATCCAGCAAGCCCTGCTTTGTGGCTTCAGTGCCTCTGGACCAGAGGAAGCATCACTGCCTTCATGTGGCTATAGGCCAGTCTCAGATTACAGTATAAGGGGGCCAAGTAGCTTTGCCTGAACGCTGCCCCCTACAGGATTCTTTTCCTTGGCAAAGACTGCTTGTGATTCTCTGGCTGGAGATTGACCTGGATGTATATGCCGTTGCCTGGGAGATGCTGCTAAGCTTGATTTCTTTTACTTCAGCAAAGGAAATGTGGCAGAGCGGCTAATTTAAGAGGGGGAAACTGTGTTCAGAGCAGTTAATGTAAGAGGGGGCAACTGTGTTCAGAGCAGTTAATTTAAGAGGGGCAACTGTGTTCAGAGCAGTGCAGGAATGCTTGGCTAAGAAATCCTGGGTGGATGTGGAGGGGGTGTGGAGGGGGGGAGAGGGGTGGAG
>JAOXYF010000020.1:12411608-12428333 GCA_028565775.1 Sternarchorhynchus goeldii | reverse complement strand
GGTGGAGGGAGTATGGAGGGGTGGAGAGGGGGTGGAGGGAGTATGGAAGATTGGAGAGGGATGGAGGAGGGTGTGAAGGGATGGCGAGAGTGTGGAGGGTTGGAGGGGATGTGGAGGGGTGGAGAGGGTGTGGAGGAGGTGAGTAGGGGTTGTGGAGAGGTGGAGGAGAGTGGAGGGGTGGACGCACAGACAGTGCTGATATGCTACTGCTTCACTCAGTAATATAATGCCTGGCTGATACACCTCTCGGGAAATCATCACCTTTTGCTCTTCAAAGCATGTTCAAAATTAAAGTCGAAATTACTGAAGGAATTGCAGGGGTTTTAATCAAGTATTCTGTTTCAACTGTGTCAGACTGCACAGGCTGAATATTAAGAGGAGGCCCCGTGTTATTGTGAATATTATCTGTTGCTGATTACGTTCTGCTGGCGAGTTATTAGGTGCCAAAATAAAGGATTGCAGTGGAGGAGTCAGATAGAGGAAGAATGAGTGAGAGGACCCAGGGTGCACAGAGAGGCAGGGAGCAGCCTGCAACCTGCTGGAGGCTGGAAGGGGCTTATAGCCCCAGTGTTAGCACCACAGGCTTCATTAAAGAGCTTTACAGAAGATAAAGGAAGGAAAAAAAAACAAAGAAAAGAGAATGAGGAACACAGGAAAACTACTTTACACCAATCAGTTGGGAAGCAGCCATCGCCAGTGTGTTTGTAAACATGTGTGTATATTTATATGTGTGTGTGTGTGTGTGTGTGTGTGTGTGTTCTGGTGTTTCCCTTATAAGTGTAATTTGCACATGGTAATTTGTGAGAGCTGCATGACGGGGGAGACAGGCTAATCAGAAGGCAGGGGTACGTGGGAAGCCATTGCCCTGCAGGGTGGGGGGTGGGGAGTGTTAATTCTGCTCTGTGTAATTCTGTCCAGTTGTTCGGGGACAATGGTTTTATTTCCTCGCATATGAAATGGTGTGTATATGTGTGTGTGTGTGAGAGAGAGATCGTGTGTGTGTGTGAGATTGTGTATATGTGAGATTGTGTGGGTATGTGTGTGTGTGTGTGTGTGAGAGAGTGTGTGTGTGTGTGTGTGTGTGTGTGTGTGTGTGTGTGTGTGTGTGTGTGTGTGATGCACTTCTGGAGGAGTTCCTCTCATCACTATGTCCACATGTCCATAACACCCAACATATCCTTCAAAATGTATTACAACAGCGCCCTCTATCTATTGTCTCTCTAAGTGTTTTTGATTGTGTTAATGTGCACTGTGTGCGTGAGCAACTGTAGCCTGTACTGTAATCACTGTATTGATTAATTGGTAATTTTTTTTATTCATGAGGCTAGTTATGTTTGCAGCTCATATCCTGTGAGACTGTAATTCTGCACAGTTTAATTCAGTGCATTGACATGTTTGACACGTCTCATAAATAAACAGCAGTTCATCGGTAATTACATTAATGTGGCCTTGTGACTGACGCAGCCAAAGGGCAGAACGAATTACTAAAACGCTTCCTAACCTCCTGTGTGCAGCCTGTGGACTTTGAGACAAAGCGCTCGTACACGTTGAAGGTGGAGGCTACCAACTCCCATGTGGACCCTCGCTTTCTCAGCTGGGGGCCCTACAAAGACACCACCTTAGTGAAAATTGCCGTGGAGGATGCCGACGAGCCTCCGGTCTTCATGGCCCCCAGCTACAGCTTCGAGGTGGAGGAGAATGCACCCGGTGGAACCCTGGTCGGCCGCGTGCATGCCAAGGACATGGACCTCGCCAACAATCCTATTAGGTAGCGCCCCCTAGTGTCAACCTTTACCCTAGCTGCTCTATCTAACAGAACACAAATGGGGATTGAGCTACTGTCGGCACGCCTCACTGGTTTAATCAAAGGGTGTCAGTATTTGCTGTTGTTGTGTCAACATTTTCAATGTGCCGAAAATCTAAGCAGGAGCTCCTTGTTTAGATGGATGCTAAACTAATCAGAGGTGGAGCAGGTCTCCCTGTGTAGATGCAAGATAACTAAAGTCTTGGTTCACGGAGGACACTGTGGAACCGTTGTGGCTCACTGTCCTCTGTTTCTCCTGCTCCGGTAGATATTTAATCCCTCGCTACACTGACTTGGAAGAGTTCTTCACCATTAGCCCCGAGGACGGCACGATCAAGACCACGAGGCCCTTGGACAGGGAGAGTCAGGCTTGGCACAACATCTCAGTCAGTGCCACAGAGATCGGTATGTTTCTCCTCTCTTCTCCAGGAATCTCTGATGACAGACCAGCCTAGAGTTCTTCTCATCCCTTCCCTTCCCAAAGCGGCCAGGCCTCCCGCTGACGACCTCTGATGTGGTCGTTCTGACCCTGGGCCTTTGCCGGGTACACAGTCACAGATTGCCTTTGCAAGCTCTGAATCATTCCCTTTGTTCAGCGTGAAGAATACAGCTGGCCTCAAAGCTGTATTTACTTTGCCAGCACCCACAAGGCCGGGATGCATTTCAGATACGTTCCCTGATTTTTTCCCACTGTCCCCTCTGATAATTTAATGCATTTAAAATGAACATCTCCAGTTCCATCGTCGTAACATGGATTCTGCTTTTGTCTCGGAACTTGATATTTCTGTGTTCTGCTGATAATGTCTGGTGCAAGATAACGAGACACTTACTGAACGTTCAGAGCAGCAGTGCGACTTATTCCCTCTCTGTTCGTGTCATTTTGACTTTCACCAGTTTTGAAAGATTTAAAAGATTGCAACACTCAAACCAGCTGTGCATTTTCCATATATACTCTGTTCATATCCATTACAGTAGGCCTCGCTCATCCATATGCCGTTTATAGTCGCTGCTTACACACATACGCTTGATATCAGTCACTCTCCAGCCCCTCCATCTGTATGCTGTCTACACGTGTTGGAGGCTTTGCTTTCATTGTGTGGTTTTGTTGCAGGTGGTCATCACCAAGACGCAAAGGTTCGCGTTAACATCAAAGTGAAGGATGTGAACGACAACCCTCCAGAATTCGCTACGCAGGACGAGGTGCTTATGTGTGAAAACGTCACCCCTGGAAAAGTGAGTCCGTTTACGGTCTTGTGTTTGTCTCAAAGTATGAACACAGAAATCGTTATGTTTATAGCTACAGGGAAGAAAGCTGCAAGATCAAAACGTTTGTAGTTTTCTTACTTTAATGGGAATATAGAAAATGTGTATTACTGTAGCCCACAATTCTCCTGAAAAAGTGAAGTAAGATTTGTAATGTTTTAATGTTTAACAGAGGAGGCACTGCAGAAGTGTAAAAAAAATGGCACCTTGGGGATTTAGATATACATTTATTCTGAACTTGTGTGTTAGGGTTTGTGCAACAACACATTTGCACTGTATCTTGATGGATATAAATTAGTGTATATGTGTGTGGGGGCTGTTGGTGGGTTTGAAGGACCAGAGAGAGAGTGAAGAGAGAGACTTAGGCTGATGTACTGGTGGACTCATGCTGTTTTTGTCCTGACTGGCAGGCCATTAAGACAGTGAGTGCTGTGGATAAGGATGAGACGTCTCAGCGACAGCGTTTTCACTTCAGCCTGGCACTCAGTAACCACAACTTCTCCCTGAAGGACAATAGAGGTGGGTCTCCTACCACCCCTGCCCACAACCCCCCCCCCCCCCCGGGTCCTGCTACGGTAGAAGATAACAGGAGATATAGCAGGAGATATAGTCAAGTAAGCCCCATGTATATAACCATCATGCTTGAGGTCACCTTCTCATGCCTGGTACCTCAGGGTGGGCATGAGGGTGAGGATGGCACACCCGAGGCGGGCATGGAGGTGAGCCTGTAGTTTCTGGCTGAGTGGTGCTGAGGAAAGAGAAAGTTTTAGAAGAAGAAAAGAAAATCTTCCATGGTCTTTTCTTATGAGGTCGGTAAAACCTGACCTACATGCTTTTGTGACCTTCTGGATTTAGAAGAAAACGAAATGATAAATAGTGGTGGTCAAGGAGTCTTTTTAAGATATATAATTATCTGATTTGTGCTGTTTCATAAACTGATATAATGAGCGTGTCCTAGCTAGGCAATGTTATCCTCTAGTTTATCTAGTGGTGTATATAGCAGGAAATGCTATGCTGTGCTTTAATTGCCCAATTAACACTACATCCTAGCACTGCATACATGAACCAGGCAGAGCCTCTTAGTCCTGTGTTTAAAACGTCATTAGTGGTCATGAATTGACCGCATCTCTACTCTAATTCTGCACTAAAGACGGTCAACAGCCGCTGCCAGTAATTTCACATAATCAGCGGTTGACTATCAGATGACATTTTGCTTAATAGCATACGGCCATTGAAAGTTTTGCATGTGACGAGCTTCTCCACCAAAGAAGACACGATCACCGCTGCACCTCTGAAATCACTCGCTTCCCTCTCAGGTGCCAGGGAAGGGCGTCGACGTGGCAACCAATCCATTTGTGTCAGCATAAATTCCATATGAGGCAAGCATATGTTAATTGCAGTTAAAAAGGATATTTTAAAATGACAGATAATCCATTTTAGATAGCTTTAGGTGAGCATGGAGGACCAGAGAGAGAGAGAGAGACAGAGCGGGAGAGAGACGGAGAGAGATGTCTCTCTCTCTCCAATTTGATATGCTTTAATAAGAGGGAAATGAGCACTTACTTTCAGTAAGTCATTTCTAAAGCCAGCAGTGTGTGCATGACAGATTAGGGTATGACTGGGCTTTGTCTGTGGCCAGAGGAACCTTTCAAATGCACACAGATTTCAAGAGTTTTTACCCACTCAGTTCTCTCCTTCTCCAGAATGGCCAGTTCAGTTCAGACCAAACTTCCTGTTATCATCACAACTTGCTGGAAACCATCCAGCCTCACTTAAACACTCTATAAGGGTCATTTAAGACATTATTGGATTTAATCACATCCAAAATAAGAAAATATGTTTGAGTGTGTGGTAACAAACTTACCTTATTTACTGCTGACTTTAATCAAGAAAGAATACAACAGTTCAAAATTGGAATAATTGCACACATTAGACATACGTATCCTATCCCAGGGACTGTCACAGTTTTGAGACTGATATTGCTGTCACAGTTCTAACTGTAAGGCATTTACTGCTGACAGTGTCTCAGACTGGCTCCTTCAGCTGTGTGTAACAAGCAGGGGAGTCCCAGGGGAGCAATCTCCTGCCAACGAGGAGTAGGTACTTCACCAGACCCCTGGTAATCTCCCAGACAAAATGCCATAGAGAAGTTTAATTGATCAGAGGAGGCTGAACCTGGAGCTGGGGCCAGCATGGTCCTGTGGTGCTGACGCGCGTCATTAGGGCCCTTTTTCCATACACAGCTGAGCAGGTCTAAAGTCACTGGAACCAGAAGGAAGAGAAAATTACCAAGCTGCAGGCTTCTAAATGAACTCACTCCATCTCTGCCTGAAGAGTGACCTTCTGCACACAGGGAAGGGTTCTGGCACAGATCCATCCCTCCCTGCCTCGAACACATCCAATACACTCCCTCCCTGCCTCGAACACATCCAATACACTCCCTCCCTGCCTCGAACACATCCAATAAGCTCCCTCTTCTACCTTGAACATACACAATACACTCCCTCTTCTGCCTCGATCACATCCAATACACTCCCTCTTCTGCCTCAAACATACACAATATGCTCCCTCCCTGCCTCGGTCACATCCAGATACACTCCCTCTCTGCCTCGATCACATCCAGTACGCTCCCTCCTCTGCCTCAGTTACGATGTTCTGAATCCTCCTTCCTTGTACTTAAGTTCCCGCCCACCCCATGTTTCTGCCCCGCCCACAGACAGCACAGCCACCATAGTGGTGATGCGCAAGGGCTTCAGCAGGATGACCCAGGACGTGTACGCCCTGCCCATCGAGATCAACGACAACGGGGTGCCTCCGTTGAGCAGCACCAACACCCTGCTGATCCGCCTGTGTAGCTGCGACAGTAAAGACACCATCCTGTCGTGCAACGTGGAGCCCTTCGTCCTGCCCGCAGGACTCAGCACCGGGGCGCTCATCGCCATCCTCGCCTGCATCGTTATCCTGCTAGGTAAGAGCCTTGACAGGAGCCCGGCAGACTCCGTGCCCAGAGGGAGCGGCGGAACAGCTAATTTAGTTGCTCTTACTACGGCTCGGGTTACCTGTCAGGATTTACATTTAATTACGTTTCACTGAATTTCTTTTTTTACTTCAGGCAAGAATACGCAGGTTTCTTTATAAAACAGGTGTTTGTTAAAACAGGTGTCTACAGTAACGTGGCTGTGATGACGTGACATGTTCTGTGATGACGTGGCATGTTCTGTGATGACGTGACATGTTCTGTGATGACGTCTAGATGGTGATGGAGCCTTGTGCTATATTTAGAGTTGATTTGGGTTAGGGTTAGGGTTAGGGTTGTTGTGTTGCTGTGAGCACGTGTTGATGCTGTGCTGTGTGTGTCCGCCTGCGTCTCCCCAGCAATCGTGGTGCTGTTCGTGGCGCTCAGACGACAGAGGAAGGAGCCTCTGATTGTGTTCGAGGAGGAGGACATTCGCGAGAACATCATCACCTACGACGACGAAGGGGGCGGAGAGGAGGACACAGAGGCCTTCGACATCGCCACCCTGCAGAACCCGGACGGGATCAACGGCTTCCTGCCCCGCAAGGACATCAAGCCCGACCTGCAGTTCCCGCTCCGTCCTGGACTCCGACCCGTAGCCAACAGCGTGGACGTGGACGAGTTCATCAAGACGCGCATCTCCGATGCGGACAACGACCCTGCCGCTCCCCCCTACGACTCCATCCAGGTGTACGGTTACGAGGGGCGGGGTTCCATCGCCGGCTCACTCAGCTCCCTGGAGTCGGTGACCACCGACTCAGACCTGGACTACGATTACCTCCAGAGCTGGGGGCCGCGATTCAAGAAACTGGCTGAACTTTATGGCACCAAAGACCCAGCTGAAGACAACTCTTAACGACCACTCTGTAGATTCTTCTACAGAGATTCTACTACGTCCCTATATCACTCCCACTAACTGTGTGTACCGTGTGAAGTTTACTATAAGTATTCCACAAGTTCATCTATTTATAGTAAACTTTAGGTCGTTTCGTTTGCTTGTTTTAAGTATACGGGCAGTATACTACACACCGGTAGAGATCGTTCATAGTATGATCGGAAGATTTGGCGGAGTATCTGAAAGACATAGCGTAATAGTATTATAATGACAACAAATACAAAAATAATTAAAAAAAAAGATTCAAAAGATAAAATAAAAATGAGACAGCTCTGTGGGATGTTGCGGTGTGAAGCTGTGTGCGTGCGAGACGATGTGGTTTGAGAACTAAAGGAACCCAGTGTATTTCTCTTTTATTACTCGAGGTTTGGGGGCCGGGACATATGTCACAGAGATACGGTGGAATTGCTGATATACTGTGAATGAGCTCACAAAGGAGTTAAAACAGTTGCCTTATTAACGAAACTCGAGAACGTCAGCAACCTGGACTTTGTCCCTCGAGTAGCGCCCCCTCCTGGATGACCTGGCACTCAAGCGTCTCCTCGGGGCATGGTTTTGTTTTTTTGGTTTTTGTTTTTTTTCGTCTTTTTCTCTTTTCTTCTTCTTCCCTTTTTCCCTTTAAAGCCTTGGCATAGATTAATCCAGAAAAGGCCCTCTCGGTTTCTCTTACCCAGAAGAATAAAAATGAACAACAACAACAAAAATAAAAGAATTCCCCACCTTCAGCGAACAATCACTAAGACAGACACGTGAGCTCAAAAATCGCCTTAAATTCTGGACACTCTTGCAGCGCAGTGCATCTTTTGTAACTTGAAAACTATATCCTAAAGCTAAAATCCATATAACATATGTACAGAACACATGTGCAAATATGTCTCTCGAGGATCAAACTCACACCTATCGGTTCCTGTAAATCTCTCTTTTTTTATATTCTGATGGTATAATTATGATTATCAATATTTTCAGTCTCTTCATTTCTCATTTACTTTAATGGCGTATATTATTCTCCCCTGTGAGAAAATAGCAATCTGTCCTGTCGCAGTGAGAAACAGCTAATTTCTATGTCAATTTTATGGTAACTATTTGTACAATTTTAAAAGTTCTTATTTTAGTATACATACAAATATCAGTATTTCAACATGTAAGAAACTGTTACAGCATCACACTTATATTTTATGAACATTGTATTGTTGCTTTATTATGTGCTTCAATCTAAGAAGCGGAAAACTTTGAAATAAATGCTTTTTATAAAATAATAGAGGGTGTTAAATATGTTTGAGCAGCATCTTCTGAAGCAATTAAATTTTTGACAATGTTTCACAACATGCAGACTGTGTTTTACAAGTCAGTGTATTATATTCAAAGTCAGTGTATTATATCCGAAGCGAGACGTTTCTCGGGAACCATGCATCATATGAAGAGACACACACACACACACACACACATTCACACCCACATGTGTGCCCCCCCCCAATCCACCCACACACACAAACTTGCAGACATAAACATTCACACACACACACACCTACCTCCCACACACACACACACACACACACCCATACACATATTTCTTCTGCTTTCAGTACCTGTGTGTTGGTAGGCCTGTGCTTTGTCTATCACCGGTGGGGTGGACGTATTGACTCTCTCCCAGGGATCCCACACACTGAAAGGTCAATGTGCACTTTGTTAAAAAAACATCTGAGAGTTGGGAGGGAGAGAGCTGAACTCGGGTGCACCTGAATGAGGCAAGCTGCCCATCTCCCAGCGGAGGTCTTGTGGTAAACAGAGGAGCATTCCTATACACTCCACTCTATTACCTCTCCTGCCTCGAACACCGATCCTGCTGGACTGCCTTGGCGGAACTGGCTGAGTGCTAAATGAGACCCACTGCCTCCGAGGTAGTACGACCCTGCCATCTTCCCACAGTTCCTCTCTAGACGAGGCTTCGGAAAATGATTTCGGACGATGATTTCGGCACCATTAGCACAAACCTTTAAAACTATGCCTTTACTGTTTGCAGATTCATTTCTTCAGGCGAAGACTGCGCAGTCACTCCTGCATGCTTAAGTAGAGCTTCACTGCTTTTGTCATATTTGTGCGCTGAGATGTTCCTGGTGTCTCCAACAGCCAGACGACACGAAGGTAATCTGACATGTACAAGAGGAAAGGAATCCTGCGTGGGTTTTGCCAACCTGCACGATCGTGTGCTAAAATATGACATTTCCACTGTGGACCACAGATGCAACATTGATCTTTTTCTACTAATCCACATGCGCTAGACGCCTTTCAGAACTTCACCAAAATACCCAAATCACTCACCCAAGAAACATCACATTACTGTCGTGCTGACATAGTAGCGCAGTAATTCTTGCCTTCATCTGAACTGGGAGAACTGGATCCAGTTTAAAACCACCGTATGAATGGCAACCATTTTCCTCTTGTAACTGTAACAAAAAAACACTGTTACCTACTAACTACCAATTAATACAAGGAGCCAGTACAGATGGGTCTTGAGCATCCAACAGGCATGCAGCTCTGCTACCTGTCAGACGTCCACTTTGTAAGGTTAAGGGTCATGTGTCGTTTTCATGGTTACACAGGTCTGTAATGCCACACAGTGATACCTGCTGGCAGTTACCCATAATTCCCATCCCTTTAGGTGAATCCCAGCCCTGCATTCTCCTTGTGTTGTGAGTGCTTACTTGCACGTCCTACTGCTAAACTCGCCTTCCTTCCGTTTGTTTCTCTGTCACGTTTTTTGGAGGTTTTGTCAAGCGCCATTAAATCTTGCATTTTTGTCCCTGAGCGCCACTCCCTGTGATGTTACTAGCTATAGCCTGACAGCTTTTGTTTTTTGGGGGGGATTTTATTTATAATTTCCCTGCAATCTTTTGTGTGCTGTTTAGTAAAAGTGGTTGTGTCTAATCCAGGTGGAATGAAAGACGTTCAATATGCCGGCAAAAGCTATCTCACCTCAGCTGCAAAAACACTGGGTTTGATGGAGGAGTTAGTTTATATGGATGACAGCAGGCTGGCTAGGTGATATTATTCTTTAGTGCCTGTCATGGGGCTGTGGGTGGCCCTGCCAGGCCACTGTACCCCAGCGTCCTGTGCTCCCTGCCTTGCTGGGCTCAGCAACTCCTCTAACCTCGATGACTCCTCCAACCTCGCTCTTTCCCCCATACGGAAGAGGAAAAGCATCTCTTCACCAGACTGCAGCTGGACTTATTTTCTCCAGGATCCATAAGGATGTGTCCCGGTTCTCCCCCCAGGAATCAGGGATCCATAAGCATGTGTCCAGGTTCTCCCCCTGGAATCAGGGATCCATAAGCAGGTGTCCAGGTTCTCCCCCTGGAATCAGGGATCCATAAGGATGTGTGCAGGTTCTCCCCCAGGAATCAGAGATCAATAGTTCCTTTCTGACAGCAATGTTGCAAAAATGAAGTGAGGGACGTCAGCTGCTTCAAATGGGGGGGTGGGAGGTTTGGGTGGCAAGCTTAGAGGGAAAGTTCTGGAAGAGATATAGTGATTTTTGTGTGTGTGTCAGTGTGTGTTAAGGTGCTGATACACAGGTGTCGTACAGGTGTTCACTGCAGTTTTAGAAGGTCAGTCTATAATTTTACGGTCCTCTGACCATAATATGCATTCGGTGTGTGTTGAGAGTTTAGCTGAGCTAACCCAGTGGAACCACTCGATGCAGACTGCAGGTTTAATCAACGCTGCTCTTCCCTGGGCCGGGCTCAGGGACTGATACCTCTCTACGTCTCCACCGACCGCCTGCTCTCCTCGATTCTGTCCCAATCTTCCCTCTGTCCTCTCCACTGCTCCCTCGCTCTCCTCGGATGGAAATTCTACAGAAGTGACATGACAGCTACATGAAACCCGACCAAAGCACAAAAGATTCTGACTAAACCGCAGAAGAAACCAGAGAGCACTAAAAGCACATTATCACTGCACACGAGGTCTTTAAATAACACTGTCAATTATTGTCATTGATTTTCTCTTCTTGCTATCAGTCTTTTTTACCCTGTGGATTATACCAAACACAAAAGCTTTATTTTAAACCAAACTCCAAACCTTTTTGTTTTTTTCTTCCTCGTCAGTATAGAAAGTCTGGAATTTGTTTGTGCTGTGCTGAAAGGTTCATAAAAATGACAAATATGTAGAACCAAACTAAAACAAAAAACAATTCAGACATGTTCTGATGCTTCTTAATACTTTCAATGACTCTAGCATCTCTTCGCTATCTGTTATGATATTTATTAGAGGATTTATTCTGCTTCAGTGTTCCCACACATAATAAAAAAACACAAAAACACAAGATGTTTATCATATACTGTATTATTATGACAATATATCACAATATTACAGTGTCTGTGGGACAGCACTACATAGTATTTTATTTAAGACATTTTGTTTGGTTTTTTTCTTTTGTTAGTTTAAATGTTTGGTTTCCACTGCCAGTGTAAATCCCCAGCATGCATCACTGCAGGACTTGACCCAGTAAAACAGAGGCACACGTGTTTTGCTGTACAGGATACTCGTTAAAGGAGTTATGGTCTGTTTTTTACGAGTGCCTTCTGATGCAAACTGCTTTGATCCCCGTTATTCACATACAAACACACAGTTGCACGCAGACCTGTGGAAAGCATTATTCATAGGTTTTACTAGGTTGTGACAATTACTGCACTTCTACATGCAAAGTAACACTCTAAATAAGACCACAGAGCAGGCTCAGAGTTTTATGTTAAATCTGTCCAGAGAAATGCTAAAGATTCTTATGATCATGAATCTATCTAACTGGTTTGTGATTCAACTCAAAGCTATTTCATCATTTTAATTCATTTAAATGTACTAAAGCCAAATTCTTCTCTTTTTTTTGTTTAGACTTTAAAATCCTGGAGCAATTTCAATATTTTTCTTTGATCCGAAGCTGCTTTAGCTGTGTGGTACTCTACAATTAATCCCAATTCCACATTGGAAGGTCATCATGCCCAAGCACATTTTTCTACATGTCAGGCTGCACGTGCACATTTCTCTACGTCACCGTGCATGTGCACGTTTCTCTAAATTTCAGCGTGCACGTGCACATTTCTTTACATGTCATCATACATGTGCACATTTCTGGACATGGCACCATGCATGTCCACCTTTCTCTACATGTCGCTGTACACGTGCACTCTTCTTGACATCTCGCTGTGCACGTGCACTCTTCTCTACATGTCACTGTGCACAGTAGGGGTGGAAGCAAGGTTTCAGTGCTGACACTTAAAAGGATAAATTGCTCCCCGTTTTGAGCAGGCATTAGGCACAGAATGGTTTCAGCTCTTGAGAGAGGGGGAGAGAGAGAGAGAGTGTCTGAGTCTGAGTGTGTGTGTGTGTGTGTGTGTGTGTGTGTGAGTGTTAAGTTAGCTCTAGCTTTTGACCTTGAGAAATCAGAAGCAGTGGACTCTCACTTTTCTGTCCCTTCCATCGTATACCATTTCAGTGACACTGAACTTGTTCGAGATTAAAATACATAACGAAATAAATAAAAACACTGCTGTAGATCATACGTACTTCAGCCTTGATAAAGAAAGCTAAAACACTGCCTCTGCTAATCTCAAGCAGCTGCCTCTTTTTTGGAGAACCATCTTTTAAAGCTGTCTGATCAAGGCTGACTTTTCTAGCAGAAACAGTCGACATAATTCTTGTTCAAACACCGAACTGGATAAAAGAAACCAAAGTTCCTTAGGTGTTAGAGGACAAAAACCAAGAGGTAGAAAAGCAAATAAATAAATAAAGTTCAACTTATGCCAATGATTTATGGTGTGTCAGGGGAAACCACCAGTAGCTTAGCTTCCATAATTCACAGCACAGTTCTCGCTAGGCTTCAGGGCCATATTGCTTTTCTGTCCCTCATACATGGAGCCAGGAATAAATCTTTTGCTCCAGTGGGACAGAAGAGTTTTTCCCACTCTTCCTCAGATCCGTACTGAACAGCTCAGGCTGTTCGCATAGTCCTGCGCTTCAGTGCTGGTGTAGCAAAGACTGGAGCCCATTCTCAAATCTTGTGCTTGAGTTAGTGTAAGAGTTATAGTACCTTTGTACTGTCCAAAGCCTCTAATGAATGTTGAATTTCCAGAAGGTGTCAGATCTTCACATCTGTAAAATGATTTAAGCATTTGAACTGCTATTAAGCATTTGAACTGTTATTAAGGATTTGAACTGCTATTTGCTACACTGTGTTTAAGTTCATCCTGAACTCTGACAAACATGCTGCCCTGCAGCCTTTAGGGTGTAAAGATGTGTATTGGTTAAAGTGTGTGGAGTTCCCACCTCAGGCCAAGAATGGCTTTTCTGTGTGTGGTGTAGCTCCCATGTAACTACATCTGTAATGTTTCTAACATTACACCTTTGTCTTACTGACAAAGCAGAAAAGCTCTGATCAATTTTGCTTTAATTCATCAGAGAGAAAGGGATATGTTGAGGGTTTAAGACAAAGCAAATTCATTAGAATAGCATTGTTAATAACACTTTACTGAGGGGCATTGCTTTGAATGCTACGTGACAACTACATAACCTCATGGCATCTGACTGAAACATATATAAACATTTATAAAAAATGCTTATTCCAACCAGCCTTAGCTGCCATAAATGCTGCATGTGACATAACAACTATGTCAAGTGTAACAGATTTATGATGCCATTAGGATGCCATGACACGACGTAGCACAGCTCAGTGGTGTTTCAGGGTGACACAGCTCACCCAGCGATGCTGCTGCTAAAGTTGAACAAAGTGAGGACTTCACAAACCTGCTCCGGTACTGCATTGATGGCCTCAAAAACGGACATTTTTAGTGACGTTTTTTACATAGACAGCTTTTACCTAAAATGTGGAAACGACTGCTCCTACCAAAAACACGCCGAGCTGCAAAGTCATAATGTGTCATGTCATAATGTGATATGTCACAGCATGCTATGTCATAATGTACTATGTCATAGCCTGCTATGTCATTTCTCCAACCAGCGTTAACACACATCCTAATGTAAAATGTCTGTGTCGCTTGACATAGCTCTTACATCAGCTAAACATCACAACTGACGAAAGTAGCTTTTGTGACAGCTAATGCTTGTTGGAATAAGCATTTGTAAATGTTTATTTGTGTTTACATCAGGTGTCATTAAGGGCAGGTGTAGGTTCCATGTAGCTTTTGAACAGTAACATGCTGTCACACTTTTCATACACAAAGATAAAGTGATTTACATAAGCAAGAATAAGTTAAATTAGCTAATTACAATGCCACTGATTAAAAAGACACTCGCAGTGACCTCGGTACTTAACGAACTAATGTAATGTAAATTAACGTAACGTAATGCTAAAGTAGATCATTAAAAAAAACAAAAAAAACATACATTTTTGTTCTAAAGATCAGCCAAGAAGAAAGTCACATATTAAAATATGCTGGAATGAAATAACTGTACATGAACAGCATGGGAGGTTCATGTGATCTAGACTGTCCTTGAAATACTTGTTCGCCCACTTCTCTGATTTGGTGAACATGTCCAGTTCTAAATTACTTTAATGTTGAGGACTTATTTTAATTGACCTAATTAATAAGGGGAAATCTGAAATACCCATACAGAAATTGGGTTAAGAATTGGCATAATTAAATGACAAGTGAGATGTTGGCTCTTATTGGCTACTATAGATAATATCCTTGATTATCAGTGGCCTTGAGAATTCTAACCAGATCGCCTGCACATGTTCTCCCTTACCGTTCACTGTACATCAGCCCATTAACTCTCGAACAGGGCAGGTGAGTGTTTCCTTCAGTCACGGTGCTTCTCACGTGTGCTGCACTCTCTTAGATCACAAGGACCATGCAGACTGCTTCGATCCCATTAGCATGCGTAGTACACCGACTTATTAAGATTTTGAAGCATATATGTTTTAATTAGCTATACCTCTAGCGATTAAGACCTGGGAGACGATGCTATTAAATAAAATGTTAATTAAAGCCGGCAAAAGAAAAAAAAAGAGAATGAAACCTTAATTGTTTTCACACCGATGGTCCTTGGTGAGTCCCAAAATAATTGTGGGATGTGACTGTACAGCCCTGTGTAGCTGGCTGCCCTACATACACGAGTCCCGAGGCGGGACGACCGTCACGTGCAGCTCTACCTGCTGTTCCTGACATTCCGCATGCGGAGGAGAGCACGGGGAAAAGCCAGGACGGAGATTAGGTTATATGGGCGTTCGGTTCAACGCGGGACACGGCGGGACAAGCGTTTGTCACGGCGAGATGCTCTGTCCAAGACACAAGCCAGCTGGAGGCATGTGTGTGAGGTCCCGTGATCTTACTGCAGGTGCACATGGCTATACGCGTTCCTTATACATCTGGGAGAAGATCACACTCTCACCTGCTCTCCTCGCAATCCCCTCTACGTAGAAGATAAAGGGAAGGGCAGCACCTGTTCACACTCACCATCTTATGGATGCAGGATGAAACAGAAGCTGCTTAAATATTTCATTTGGTTAATGAATTTAAAGGTTTAAGAGATTAGAGAGTATTCTTGTATTACGCAGTAGTCATTCATACTGAACAATAAAATTCTTATTCTGATTTCTGAATGGGGGATAAAAAATGGAAATAAATCAAAGGATCTGCAAGTATACTGTATATGTTAAGTATATTATGAGTATATTATGTACAGATTGATGGTTAAGGTTGGAGTTATGGAGTTACATATTGAGGGTTAGGGTTAGGGATATGAGATTGGTTGTATTAAGCATGAGGAATAAAAATACTTTGAAGAGTGTTTGATGAAATGTAAAGAGCTCTTTGAAATGTAGCACTTGACCAAGAACTTAAAATGTTCTGGTACAAACATCCGCAGTAAAATGACATTTGTAGTCCAGAGTTTATCAAAAAAAAAAAACAAATAAAAAAAACATTGTGTGCGGATGTGTGTGTGTGTGTGTGTGTGTGTGTGTGTGTGTGTGTGTGTTTTGGACAGATTGAGTGTCAGTGGTGGTAATTTACAAGTCTAATGGTCTGTGCATAAAAGCTGTAGTTTAATACTTCTTGTATTTTTGTGAACTCCTGATAACCCACTGATGGTGTTTTCTTTAGTTTGAGAAAGTACATTCAGTTATCACTTTTGTATTCATTTCATCAGTAGTTCTCAACCTTGGTGTACTCTTCGACTTCGTGCTTTCCTTTGACCCTGCATCAGATCGCTGGTTAAAAGCGTTTTTCTTATACCTCCGTACTATTGGAAGTCCCCCAGCCCACGTTCCCCAAACATGCTACTGAAACACTGGTTCGTGCTTTCATCTCATCCGACCTGATTAAAGCAGCTCTCTCTACACCTGCATCTCGAACACTACCATCCGCACACTTCAGTATATCCGAAATGCAGCTACCAGAATAATATCTCATTCTAAAAAAGTCTCTCCACATCATTCCAATCCTGTATCAGTGATACCGGCTCTCTGTTCCACTACACATCCTGTTTAAATTTCTCCAGCTCACATCTCGACATGCTCTCACACCCCCTGAACTTTCACCCTGACCTGCACATGCTCTGGTCCTCTGAAGCTGATCTCCTCTCCGTTCCTACGTTCAATCTGCTCTCGGCAGTCCCTCTGTATGTCTCTGTCTCTGTTCTTCACTGTCCTCCTTTAAAGCTGAACTGAAAACAGACTTTTTTTTCTTCCACAACATTCCTTTTCCGCCTGTAAACTAATGCTAAAACTTATAT
>JAOXYF010000020.1:12396465-12410249 GCA_028565775.1 Sternarchorhynchus goeldii | reverse complement strand
GTCATAGTTGTTGTGTGAGTGGTTCCTCTGGGTTGCCATGGGTACATATTGAGGGAAGCACGGTTGGGGGGGGGGGGCAGGCCAGATCCCACCGTCACACACTACTGTTTGCTCGAGCAGTGCATCAGACAGGCAGGAAGTCATTTTATCCACAAAGACATCTAATCACACCCTGCGGAGAGGCTGAGACAGGTCTGCTACAGGACTGTGTTTGTTTCTCCCAGCAGAGGATGGAATTACCACTGCTGCACCCAGCCCAGCTCAGGATGAATGCGCGCGTGTGTGTGTGTGTGTGTGCCACAGTCTTCAGGAGCTGGGTGAAGAGTCCCATAGTTCAGGCAGGGTTTTTAGCCCTTTCTGTGGTTTCAAGTTTGTAAATGATTAACGAGAATTTTCAAAACAGCTGCCAGATACGCCTAAACTGGAGAGTGTCCACATAATTCAATAAGAGTTTTATTGACTTGTCATGCAGTGAGAGTTGGGTGTTTAAAGCAAAACAAAACTGGAGAGAAAGAGAAGAGAGCAAGAAAGTAAGAGAGAGAGAGAGAGAGAGAGAGAGAGAGAAGGAGAGACAGATATTCAGAGAGAGAGAGACAAATAGATACAGAGAGAGGGAGATGTGGAGGGTAGAGAAAAGAAGATAGAAGCCCTGGTTTTGTGTGTGCAGTAGAGCAGTGGCAATATTATCTCTTTAATATGCAAATCTGTAAATAAAAAAAAAAAAAAATCATATTACAAAGACCCAGGTTACTTCACAAAGTGTCATCCTGAAACAGATTTTATTGTTCTGTCTGGGGTTTAATTTTCCAGAATCTCCTTGAAACACAAGTATTGCATCTGCAGTGCAGTCAGACTGTGTGTCATTGTTATCTTTCTCTTCTTTTAAATGAACTCATATAAACAGGACCAGGAAAGCACCGATTTGTCTGAGTGCTGCATAAAAAAAAACCCTGACCCTGCACACTGGCACTGGGCCGTGCACTGGTCTCCATGAGAAGAGAATGGGCTTGGATCTAGGGCTGATTTTCTGAGCCAGTGTAGAAGTGATCTCCCAACATCCAGCCTCACAGTGTACCGACTGCAGTGAGAACCAAATCAGATTCACAGCAGAGACCAAGTGTGCCACACAGATATTGTTTGCTAATGTTTATCCAGGAAAACATAAACATGGACCTGGATGGCCCTGCTCACTAGACTGTGACCTTCTCAGGATTAACTCATAACTCCAGCCTTCACCTGCAATGTGGCTCTCAAAGAAATACTGCCTCCTTTCCAAAATCAGCACCTTATTCAATCACAGCCGACAAAGAACACAAGCTAAAGCAAACAGAATCAGAAGGACGGGAGATATTTTCTAATTGTTATTCAGTCTCCTTGATCCACCTTTCTGTGTGAGTAAGTGCTAGAACATCACATGTTCACTGCTGTCCATGTGGTCCTCTCTTACTCTGACCCTAAGACTAAACCTAACCCTAAACCTTACCCTAAACCTAAGCCTAATGCTAATCCTAACCCTAACCCTAATCCTAACTCTAACCCTAACCCTAGCACACATTGGTTAGTATGTGCCACCTATTCACTTACCTGATGCAGAAGGACAAACAGAATGCAACATTGCTTGTAAAATGTGTAAACAGAGACCAAAGTCTGAAACATTCTGCAAGCCACAATGAGGAATATGTACAGAGGACATGTGACAGACAGATTCCATTCCACAATGTTTATTGGCATGATGTTTTACAAAACAGAAAAAAAAAATATTCGAGCACTGAGAGAATGTGGATGCATCTGAAAATTCAGGAGTGTAAAAGAATCCATAATTACTCTTAAAACCAAAGCACAGATGTATTATTTGACAATTACACATTTGATCATTTGTTTAAAATAAGGTAAAGCAAACCCAGAGCTCTGGACAAACGTGAAGGATGTGTGAAAATGCATTGCCCTTATCTTGGATTTAGCAGAAAGGACTGAATTACAATTACAAAGAGATAAGGGAGTTATATGTGAGTGACACATTGCTGTGCTTATGGAATCTCTGTGATAGAATGATATGCTTTACAAAAGGATTATATTTATCCAAAACCACCATATTACAGATGTGTGTGGAAAATTGACTCAAACTATTGACTAGAATTAGCAAACATACTGTTGTGAACAGTATGTGGGCTAAAGGTTACTACACAACATTGTTGTACTGAACAGTTCAGAACTAAAGGAATTCAGTTTAGTCAATCAGTGGCAATGTATGTACATGTCTTGAACTGTTCTGAGCACATCTGAACAAAGAACGGCTTGAAGTGTTCTGAGCACATCTGAACAAAGAACGGCTTGAAGTGTTCTGAGCACATCTGAACAAAGAGCGGCTTGAACTGTTCTGAGCACATCTGAACAAAGAGCGGCTTGAAGTGTTCTGAGCACATCTGAACAAAGAACGGCTTCATGTGTCCTTCCTGATTAAGAAATTGATAGACATAAAAAGCACAAGGAGATCATAAGAAGACCATATGAGTCCTGGGGATTCTTTCACTCTCACACACACACACACACACACACACATAAATGCACACACACATGCATGCACACACACACAGACATACACACACACACACAAACACAATTTTTCCTGTTTGCACATGTAGACCCTCCACAATCCCACAATTCCTAGACGAATTTTCTCAGTAAACCTAAGATAAGGGTCTTTTATCAGTCCATAAGATTAGCCAATGGCAGTATACTTTTCTTTCTTATGTCTTTCTGTTTTGGTCACTTGTAACCTAGAGCAGCAGTGTATCTTAAAACCCAGATGGAGAAATATATTATGTGAGATTTGGTGATCTTGCAATCCTGCTGTCCCATACTGCTTCCTCTCAGATGTCGTTTGTTCCAATCATGCTAAGTCGAGCCTTGTAGATAAGCTTTTTGATTTGGTGAGAGAGGGACTTTGGAGATGTGGCGATCACTAGGGAAAGGGTGAAACACTTTGAGGAATTCTAAATCCTCCACCGGTGGTGCAGTTCAAACACAGATGCAAAAGATGCAAAGCTGAAAGCCTCTGAGGCAGTTCTAAAGCCATGGCCTGGTTTGCAACAGGGCAAATGCCGATTGAGGCTTTAGCCAAAACCAGCTGGTGAGGACTGGGGTGGCAGTGTGCTGCTTGCCTGTCGGGCTGAGGGAGGACGCCACTGTTGTTTGGAGATCATCACTCCTGAAGATAAAGAGAGAGAGCTAATCACAATCCGAGTTGCGAGATGAGACGTGGAGCTCCACACACTCCCAGACTCCATGCTGACTTTCCCCATTATTTCACTTCAATTTCTGGAGGGAGAAAAAAGAGTCAAAATTAACCCCCCACCCTCCTCTACCCATCATTACATCTCAAACTAATTTCACTAAGGGAGCTCTTTGTCACTAGGAAAGTGGGTGCTGTCTGATCACGCTGCATTCCAAGAATAACAATACCGTTCTTGCACCAGAGAATCTTCTGTACAAAATGGTATTTCATTAAGATACAAGCAATGCTCAAGATACATACATTTTGATGGTGCATGAGATCAGACAGAAGTGTTCTGGGGTAGGAGATAAGAGTGTTCTGATACGTTTTGAGGGAACTTCTTGGATGTATTTGCTATGAAGCTCTATCTCCCTGCTCACACAGTGATTTTTTTTTGTTTTTTGTTACCCCATCACTATTTTTAATATATCATTTGTATGTATGTGTTTAATGTATTTACTTACAAGCTCAAGTATTTTAAAATAATTTATTCTTTTATAGTAGAAATATTCAAAGCCAGACAAGTCTACTTAAACTATTCAAGCCTTTAGACCTAACATTTATTGTTAATGGTTTCTTTATTGTTCATTCATTGTTAATGGATTCTTTCCACCCATCCATGTCCCCAAACTCCAAATATCCAACCCAAGTCACATGACCCTGGTAACATGTGAACCTGACCATGGAACCTGATTAGCTGCATACCCAGAAAGATAAACAGACTACAGGCCCCCTGGACAGCTTTCACCGAGCCTAATAAGCAATGCAGTGTCCAGTTATATGATGACTCCAGATGCCTCTAAGTTTATTACTTTTTGAATATTGCATTTAAAGTACCTGCCTGTTTTATGTGAGTACCTGGAATTACATCACAGCCTGTCCAGATTTTTTTTCTTCAGTCTTTAGCAGATATAATTTGCTATAATTTTAATTACAAATGACATTATTCTAATTAAGCACTTTGCTGACGTTATTATTTTGTAAACTATTTTTGTAATTGCTGTAAATGTAATTACTAATTTTTAGGCAGATTTGCCAAGTTAATATTTTAACAAAAATATTTAAATGTATTTTCTCACTGTGATGGCGGCAGTGAGGGAGCGGAAGGCGAGGCTGCAGCGGACATAGTCCTTTATTTAAAGGCTGCTGGCGAGCAGCGAATCACAAAGCTTGGAACAAAAGCAGGCAGCAAAAGCAAAGCTAGCTAGCTAGCTAGCTAGGTTAGCTGCTTAGCTAGCAAACAGTACGCTAAAGCTTGCGGAGGCTGGTGTGGTTTGGCTTCAATAAAGACAACAGGCTCAGTAAGGCAACGGCAAGCGAATGCGCAGCGATGGTATGGCTGAACCCCTGGGCTTATATACAGAGAAGACATGATTAATGGTAACTGGGGACAGGTGTGTTTGATAAACTGGTGATTGGGAATGCAGACATGGTTGTGACGTGGAAGGGGGCGTGGCGCTGGGCTTGGGTGCCTGGCACAACATGACACTCACAACAAATTTATGGTTTCAGAACACCTAACATAGTGGTCTAAACTGACATTACACCAGTTAACTGATGTCTAAAGTAACAAAACAAAAAAAAAACCCAAAAAGCAAATGCAGTTGTTTAAAACGTGGGAAAGTTCGACTCGAGGATAACTCAATTAGTGCACAAGTCATTCGATCTCTTCATCATGTGAAACCATTCTATCTGCACTCAAACTATCTGTATTTATACAATCTGTACTCCAGTCATTGTTTACACACCTGATTAGTTGTTTAAAAAGTGCTGTTTGCCACTGAGTTCACCCAACTGTCATCTCACTGTCTGCTGTAGCAGGAGTCATTTGTAGAATATGCCTGGCCACAAGCTTCACCATATTTGCTTATAATTATGGAACTTGATGGCCATTCTAGAGTACACAACTACAGCTATGTTGACAAACCTAGATTCAATTTGCGGCAAGGAACGAAGGTGAGGAAGGAATATTACTGGTCAACGCGCCATGGTTACCGTCCGGGCACAGGGAGGCAGAGCCAACACAGTGTGTGCAGTTATACCAGTGTCTACAGTACTAGGGCTCGTGAGCTTTTCCTTTCTTTCTGGATACACTCACAGATGAACTTGTACCCAGACAGGAGGAGACCGAAAGGATCCAGACGTGGTGTGTGCGGTTTGTACAGGACAACGTCTAGTTCGAGCGTTCAACACGTCTGAGTGGTTTGAAGCCCAGACGCTCTTTCTGGAACCTGTTGAGGAGTTTCTCTGCAGCCTGGAGGTGGAGAGTGTGGGGTCACAGCCCATGTGAGAGTGAAGATCTTCTGCATGTCCTGGAGGAGGCCAGGAGTTGAGGAAGAACAGATCCCACATTCCTGTCAGAGGGGAAAATATCAGCTATAATGTAAATGAAGCTCTCTGGCCAACAGGGTTCCAGGATTGGGCCTATAAATCTTTGCAACATATAGCATTTTTTTCTGAGTTTTGTGTTCATATACTGATGGTGGAAGTGATTGGCTTTCAGAGTTGGTCAAAATCTTCAGCATCAATCCGACCATCCATCTGCAAAAAGCCTCCCTGTGAAAAAATGTGTACAGTGATTTTATTTTTGAAGAGACTGTGCAGCTTTTTTTTAACTGCAGTCCTGTGTTGGTTTGCGTGCAATTTATCTAGTCATCATGTACTGTGTTTGTACAGTTTTGAGAAAAATCCACACATGACACAGAAGTATTAAGAGTAATGTGAGTAATATTTCAATTGGAGGGAGATTGAAAGGTTTTGCAGAATGTGTTCTGATTTCTGTGTTAAGAGTTAAATTTGTTGCTAGAAATCTTTTAAATTGGTTGAGAAAAAAAGCGTAACTCTAATTTTCTGTTTTTCTCTCCCGGACAGAGATAACCATTCATTATTCTTAACTTTCCACCATAGTTCAGTATATTGATGGTGTAATTTCACAAGCTTGATAAAGCAATTAATTGACATTAATTGCTTGCTTCTTGTTGCCAATCTTGTTTAGCTCTGGTAGTATGGTGGCTGGCAGGGCCCATCCAGACTTAATGAAACACCTCTGTTGAAACACATTTAGTTTCAACATAAGAAATGGGTTTTTGGAGATTATAAGCCACTGGTTTTTGATAGTGTAGACATTAGCTCACTACTGTCCACCAATACAGATGCTATCAAATGTATGAGAATTGAGTTAAAGGGGCCTTACATATCAAGATGAACTGGGGAAAGTTATTAGAAAAAACACTGCAAGACTGGAAAACCGGAGAGAATAACTCACAATGACTTAATCCACAGTTTTCTAAACAATATACTGCTAATAATAAAATAAAACAAGGTAACACTGATTGTGGTTAAATAATTTACTCTATAAAACTGTCAAGAAAAGTAGTGTTCAGTTCAAAAACACTTCAGGGTTTTAGCTCAACTAGAATGCCCTCAAATCGCCATGACAACCTTGAGTAATAATAGGGGGGGGGGGTGAGAGTGAAGGTGTCACATTTGAATGCCATTCAAACCAGACCCTGACCACAGCTTGTCTTGCCAACAGATGTGTTTGCATTTCACAGGAGGGGACTTATGAGAATATGAGAAGGCTCACAGGGTCTATTGGAAGGCAGTGCAGAATGTTTTTGTGACCTGGTCTGCAGGGAAATATGAAGAGGCTGTTGTTGAAAATCTCTGAAAGGAAAGTTTTTAATTTTTCTGTTAAGTCTTTCTACTCATTGATACATTTGTTTGTTTTAAATCAGCATTAACGGGTATTGCAGAGCATAATTGCATGATAACTAACCACTAAGTTTGGTGCACAGCATATCGAGCTGCAGAGGGTTCAGCTGATTGCTGATTGCAGCTAAAGGCAAGCTCAGTGCTACAGCCTTACAGCTGCATTCACGCTGCCACAGTCAGTAAACAGCAACAGGAATGATATAGCATTCGCAAACAAAATCATTTCTGCATATACTGGATCATACCGGTACAGCACATAAAAGAACCAGCAAACCTTATAGAAACTCTGTTAATGCAAAGGTGCAAATGGACAGTGTGGTGTTGTGTGAAGAGATGCACGTCTTGGTTGATAAACAATCACATCAGTAAATGTGCACTTGTTCGATTTCTTTGCAACGCTTCAGAACACGTCACTGAAGGAAATATACTTAATATATAGACGTACGCTGGATGGTCATGGGTACGTTTAATTAAAACGAACACTGCTCAGTTTGTCTATAATGGGATTCCTTCTCCCTTCAGTAACACACACTGAGATCCTGCACCCATACTCCAGATCGTGATAGGATATGCTGGAATATGTATATATATATTGATACTTCAGAAATCAGTGAGCAATTTCTGTTATGAAATAACCAGTTCACCTAACACAATGTGTTTGTTTCAGAAATGTTGAATTTTAACTAGCAGTTAAAGTAACAATATTTGTATCAAGCTGTTAGCTGGGGATATGATGGAGGAATGTCTTCAACTGCTAGCAAAGCCAATTGGAAATTGCAAACTTTGTTTTATTTTTATCAAGTATTGGCTTTGATGACTACTGGCAATCAACTTGAAGCGCAAGGTCCAATGTGGAAAGAAATGGGTGGGGCATGCACAGGAAGGGGAGGGGGATCCACAGGAAGGGGAGGGGAATGCATAGGAAGGACATTTGTACCTGCACAGGGATGCATATATATATATATATATAATTTAGTATATAGTATAAAAGTATAAAAAGTAGTATATATATTTTATATAGTATAATTATATATATTATATATATAAAATTATACTAATGATCGAAATGAAAAGACACTAATGTTTACTCATTAAATCACTGGAACAAAATGTGACATCAAAAATGTGTTCACAACAACAGAAATAGAGCAAGGTTGAACACTATTTTATAGGCTTCCTCTATCATGGTCAGCACTAATCAGCCCAGTGTATTTCTGACCGCAGTGCTCCAGTAACACTGATGATGCAGAGGGTGGTGAGCTGTTTTTGTTTAATTTTTTTTTTTTGTTGGAGACACAACTGTTTTGAGTTTGGTCTGACATGCAGCCATCGGTGGTCCTGCATGCAGAAATGTCCTGGTGGTGAGTTGGGAAACGTGTAACTCATATTGACAACGTTAGCCAATGGAGTAGTTCATGTGTGAAGCCCTGCACAGTGTTTCTAATAAAGTGGGTGGTAAAATGTATATTCCAGCATCCAAAGAACAGACATGTTGGCACTATGTCACTCTGAACTTTCTACCTCATTAAAAGAAACAGCGGGGCGAATGGAAAACCCCACATGCCTGTCAGTGCATTCAGTACAAAACTAATGAAAATAGAAATGAAAAGAAAGAAAAAAGTTTATGGCATGAAAGTTTGCTGATTATCCTAGAAATCTGATCAAGACAGCGGTGCAAATTTACATTCAGTAGGCTAATGATCTCCTATCCTGGCTAATGATCTATTGTCCTGGCCAGCTCCTTGTTTGATTACATTGTTTTTATTGTCACAGTTAGACATCGCATGTTAAAATGTTTGCATTGTTCACACTCAAATATGTCAGTCACAGGGAAATGGCCTTTCCCCTTTTACAGTGGAAATGTACACCTCTGCTGCAGTCCACAGCAGGTGATCCATAAAGCCAACAGCAGTTTTCATTTATTACATGAAATTCTAAAGCCATCTGGCCAGATTTTATTCCCTATCTGTTACAATGTGACTTGCTTTTAATTTTTACTTGATCACTTCATACTGTGCTTAGACCTAATACGTAGACCTAATAGGTAGACCTAATACGTAGACCTAATACTTGCTTATTCACAAGACAATGCAAAGAAAGACACTTTAAAAAGTGTGTTTCACCTCCACTCATGTGGTGGATATTTAATATTTCCATTTTGGTTGTTGTAATGATATACCATTTTGATTGTTTGCATCTGACAAACAGTGCAAGTCATGATGATTAATACGATCATTTTCAAAGGTTCAACCCAAATCTTGTACATGAAACTTTTTTTCTTGGGAGATTCTCATATTCCACCATGCTTCTGTGTGTAGCCCAGCTGTTGTAATTAGCACTTCAGTACCCTGCTGCGTGTGATGAAGACCCGGTTAGACAGATGAGGGAGGAATCAGCAGGTTAACTCTACTACACAGGTAACTCCTCACGACTGGAATTCTTTTGCGATGCTCGAGCTGGGAGAGGATTTTTGCTGACAACGTTATCAGATTCCTGGGGTGAGCTGAGATATAATAAGGTATAATCCCCACTCACTCTCATCTTACTCCTCCATGCTGATGGCTCTGTTATTTTCTCTTCATACAGCCTGTTTGCTTTTATGCATATTACAGATTTAATCAGCGTGTTTCACCCTTCAGTTGTTTGCCAAGTGCAGAGAAGGCTGATGAAAGAACCCGGACGACGAGTGCGCGATCGAAGGCCGTTCAAATGGAGCTACGTTAGAGCCGCTGTCCCCCGCGGAGGTTGGGTTTTCGCTGTTGTTGTTGTTTGCACTGCTATTACTCTCTCCTGTAGAGATGAGCATTTTAGCAGACTTCAAGTGAATGTTTTGTGGGTGGAGACACAACTTCACTATGAACACTCATACATTCCTGCTATTATCATAATACATGTCATGAAGTGCAGAAGTATGTGCTCAGAAACTCACAAGATGGAATTATCTGAAACTCACAAGATGGAATTATCTGAAAACACCGAAAGTCATTTCAAATGGCCGTGGTAATGAGCCAAGGCAAGACAGCACTTTCCTCTCTGATGGTTTTTTTTTTTTGTCTTGCTTTCCTTTTGCGAGATTTACTGTTTTTGACTCAGTTCAGCTAACCACAAAATTTGATGAATTTGATTAATTTCTTCCGGATGTCATCGACAATCCTGTATTCTGTCTTCTGAAGAAGAGCCTCTGCTTTAACACACAGGAAACCATCAAAACACTAAACACAACCTGAGATTTACTCAGTTTAAGTTTACATGTTGATGGCAGCCTGATAACAACACAGTTTTCACGATAATCTTCTCCCCTGAGATTAAAGGTTATGCACTGCATACACTCTGAACAGAAATCTGCATATAGATAACAGTAAAAAAAAAAACACATATTAAACAAAAAATACTAAGAAATACGCTACGGTACTGGAATCTCACGATTCCCCATTATGTGTTAGTGGAAATAATTCCTGATTATGTTACATAAAAGTTGGCACTAATTAGAAAGGGTGGTAAAAGGACAGTATTATAATTTTGTTAAAGAAAACACGTATGGTCCCCTGTCCTGGACACCTATCAGAGTGATATACAGATGTACCATAGTAGCTGCAATTTTTCTTTGTTCTACAGATTTAATCACATGAAGTAATGAATAATGCTGGTGGAAGTCTCATAAAACTGCACACCTGTTCACGCTGTCCGCAGAGAACACATGCTGCACACAGGAGGGACAAAGCTGCCATCACTGCTTCTCAAATAACCCACCGTCCGCTGACATCCGGCGAGATTTTCGCGTAGGCCTTTATTCGTGCTGTCTTCTGAGTAAATACCTCAAACTTGGCAGAGGCAGTGGGTTAATCCACTTCAAACCCCAGTGACTCATCCGCCATTCACAATCGATTATTATTCCTGTCTAGCCCCATATGAAGAACCACAGCCGCTACAATGATCTTAGGTGGAATTACTTCTGCAAACAAAGATGAGATATTAGAAATCATTTTACAACAAAGGAAAGAAAAAAAAAAGATTTCTGTACGTATGTATCTAGAATTTGGAGAGGGTACATATTTTTTTAGAAATCTGAACTGAATCCTTAGAACGGGACTGGCTGGTAAATGACTAAAACTGTGGCTTCATCCAGGCAAGGATTTTACCAAGGTTGCACATGAGGTTGTTTCGGCAGTGCATAATTCTCCCCTCTCTTGCTTTGAAACAAAATTGGACATAGTGGATGCCCTTTCCCTTTTCTAACTAATACACACAGGAAGTGTTAGTGTTTCAGTGATCAGAG
Organism: Sternarchorhynchus goeldii; assembly: GCA_028565775.1. Lineage (NCBI taxonomy): Eukaryota > Metazoa > Chordata > Actinopteri > Gymnotiformes > Apteronotidae > Sternarchorhynchus > Sternarchorhynchus goeldii. The sequence goes on along the minus strand of JAOXYF010000020.1, from coordinate 12,398,985 downwards.
CTGGTAATGCATTAAGCATTCATAGGACAAAAACCATCCATCATAGATAAGGAACAGAGGATTAGAAGAGAGAATGATTGATTTCAGCTTCCCTCAACTGACCCAGACATTAATGAATAAGACAGAAGTGCACGGTGACATGGTCAAATGATTCCAACACAAACTTTATGAGCCTTGCTGTGAACATCTCTGCGCTTCACGATCATACCCAGCAGCTGTATACTTGTGGTGTTTGTAAAGCGCTGACCAATCAGGGTTAGACAGCTGACCAGTCTGACCAATCAGCTAACAGAAAGGGAATACAACAGGAAGGGAGCATAGGAGCTGAGCAACTAATCACTAATCATATAAAGAATAATACAGCAATATTTGTTGGAAGAATAGCACTTATTAAGATCCCCAAAGTGTGGTCATTTTGGGGCTTTTTGTAATGTAATACAGGTTTAAATCCATTTAAAAACACCTAAATGTTTATGAAGATATTAAATTGAATTCCAAAAGTTGGGCAGGTTTCAGAAGTAGGTTTTAATATGTTGTTAACAGGGACATTTCCTCACATATTCATGTTAACTTTACACATATTCATGTTAACTTTACACATATTCATGTTAACTTTACACATCAGATAAGACATGAAAGGCTTTGATGAATTTTACATACCAGTCTGTAATTCCAGGATATATGTCCTTGCTCTTCTTGTATTTTACCTGTTTCTCCCTGTTGGAGTGAATATTTTCTAGCTAAGAAACTGAAATTAGTTTCCTCTCCTCATAACCACTGCAGGTCCATGGTATGTCATGGTCAGATGGGTAACTGGATTTAAAAGAGGAGACATATAAAATGTGTTTTGTGCATGCTGCCACGTGTCGGCGATGACTGTGTCTGCGAGGCATTTGTGGAGTGTTTGGGGCATTTATTTTGCCGGATAAGACATTTCTGGAGGGTAAGAACTACCTTCTGGTCTGCCTCAATCTGGTTTGTTTGTCAGATGTCAGAGCTTATTTCAGGTTTCAAATTCCAGTCTAGATGAGAGCTGGCAGGCACGTCTATAACTCCCTTTTCTAAGATCAGTTCTTTAAATATATAGTCAACAGTTACATACTTGGACACGTAGTCAACAGCTCCAGCATGCGATGATGGTACCGAGCCTTCCTTCAGGGTTCAGAAATGGTGGAATTCACTTAGAATCTGCCAGTTAGCCCCATCCGTGAGCTCACACTGACTGATATGATACTGAATTGATTTTTCAAACCCAGAAGGCACATGTGGGACACACTAGTAGGATGACAGAACATTAAACTGAGTGACAGCCTATATATAGAGAGAGAGACCAAGTAAAAACCATATATATATATATATATATATATATATATATATGGTTTTACTTGGTCTCTACCTTTCATTATCAACAAATCATACATGAAGATTCCAAAAAGAGCCAATGTGACTGATAGTATCACTATCCTGAATATATCCGTATCACATCTAACGAAACTGCTGCAGCTCCAAGTAATTCCATCAATGGAAGAAAATGACCTTTACAAGGACAGAGGGTTTTACTAATTACTAGATGATGGTTCCAGTGATCATCGTCTAGTGCGAAAGGGGAGAAAGAGAGAGAGAGAGAGAGAGAGATGTACACTCCTACAGCACAGTTTTATCCGAGCGAAGAGCGAAGGTCAGTACAAAGTGGATATGTATTCTCCCATGTATATCAATAATTGATACATTTTCAAAGGTAGATCTAAGTTTTAAAAGGTAAATCTATGTTTTAAAGCTCCTGCCAATTTATAGCAAACATGTCTGTCCACATGAAGCAAGGAAGTACATAAGCAGTGAGAAAATCAGAAGATTTAAATAAACATGGTGGGAAAACTCTGTAGTTTTTAATGTCACTCTGACAGAAGAATTCCCCTGCCAGGTGAGTTACAGCACTGAGGTTTTAAAATGTTTTAGTTTGCTTTGACATGTTATTGGAAAGGAATTTAACATTGTAAATGAAACCCAAATTATTACCTAAAGCCATATTTGTAATGTCTATGGGAAAACTATGAAAGAATGGAATTAATAGAACTAATTTAATTATTAAAGTTGTGAAAAACAGACATTTATTTTTGAGTGAAAATTTTCCAACTCAGAGTCAGAGGACTGTGTAAAGAAATGAATATGTAAACTCTGAATGCCCTCAGAGAATATTCTAAATTACCACACTGCTTTATTTTACTCTCCAGAAGAGGATTTGCAAGCTTTGTAATAGAATGTAGATTGATTTATAAGTCTCCCTAGTCGTGGGTACCGTGATTTATTATATGAATTTTCTATTGAATTTTTAAAGGCCACTTGATCTCCCTCCGGGGAAGAGTTGAGTTCTGATTGGGTATTGTATGAAGAGTTGAGTTCTGATTGGGTATTATATGTTTGCCAGAGAGATGAAGGACAATTAAAACTGCAATTGATTTGAGACTCCTTTATCAAACTGAGTGGTTAGGCAAACAAAATATATAAACATATACACACATC
>JAOXYF010000020.1:12381859-12392617 GCA_028565775.1 Sternarchorhynchus goeldii | reverse complement strand
TTTTTACAGATTTTGAGTAAGTATAACATGCCAACTTTTAAAGGTGAACATTAGGCTTATCTGTTTTCCTCAAAATTTGGTATTTTTTCAACAGTAGCTGTAGCCAAGCTCACTTACGCTCTCCAAGAATCATTTAGTACAAGAATATTGGTTGCTGACCTTAAATGCAGTCAAGAGTAAAATACACCTTGTGTAAGAGGGGAAAATATCCTCAGGTAAAAATGGTAACAAACAAAGTTTGGTGGTTATTTATGAGGTTTAATGTACATCAAGTTGAAAATAAAAAATCTATTGTAGTACAGAAGCCTTCATAAGAATCTTTATGCACACATTATTTAGTATGGTCAATCCAGCATATTTTAAATCTACTGGTAAATTTTCATGAGTGGCAATTTAACAATCTATTACAAGCACCGGACAGAGGGGGTCAAGGAGTAGATTTATGACACATGTAACAACACGGTAAAGTTTATACTCACTATACTTCAGGAATACTCTCCATTAAGTAAGAGGAGTGTGATGACAGGGGTGCGTTGGATAGGGCGCAGTTTATTTGCTGTCGGAGAGCTGCTCGGAGGCCCGAGCTCTAAACAAGAGAGGCGCCTCGATCCACAGCATTAAAACCAGCATGCGCCCTTTGGACCAGGGCTCTGTCAGCGGGATGGATAACCACAGCCCACCTCTCGGAGAAGAGCTCGCTGTGATCCATCACCTCCCCGCGCTTTCTTGGCACCTCTCCACCCTCCACATTAACTTTATTGGGATTCTTTTCCCATTGCCATCATTTGCGGCTCAGATGGTGTAGTAACCGAGGAAGTTGTCCTTCCTCGCGCCTTAAACGCGGCCTAACGTGGCCGTTCGTCTCTGGCCGGCTTATGTGTGTTTATGGCTTCTTGGCACCGAACAAGTCATCAGGTGTTGTGATGCAACAAACCCCACAGACAGAATAATCATCGCATTTATTACATCAATGCAACATCACGGCCCGGTACGGTGGCCGTAGATCTTCTCAGCGTGCAGAAGTGGGCGTATTGTTCTGTGCTGGTAATAGGGACAGCGTAGTGAATGGGGCGATATTGTGACAGGCCGGCTGTGATGGATCTCCAACGCTGTCGCACTGTCAATACACCCACAGTGAAAGATGAATGACATGTACCTCAGCTGTGGATAAACTGTGACTTTGCTGTAATTAATGTTTGGGTGCCGTACAGATAGACTCATTTAATGTCTCCGATAAGTCAGACGGAGAGACTGCATACTGCTGCTTGATTTATGCTGGACATTTCCTTCCTCAGAGGGTTATAACAACATCGCACTGCAGCATCACTGGAAATGCTTGAGAAGAACAAAACTAAACAAAACAAACAAAAAAAGGTGGTTTAAAGCATTTACCTTGAAAAAAGAAAAAAAGGTTCATGGTTTTTTTTCTTTTGCAAACTTCTTTTCAAGTATATTCTTTGTTTCTCTTTAAAGTTTATTTTATATATGTATGCTATATATGTGTGCGATTGTGTGTCGGTGTGTATATTTCATTTGCAGCAAAAATACATTATTTCACTTGATTTAATTTACAAAGTAAAAATTAAATCAATCTATTTACTACTTGTTCAAGAAATGTATTAATCATAGAATAAATCATACTGTATATCACATAAATATGACCATTTATCACAAAACACTTTGATCAGACCCTTTTCTGATCTTGCCCAAATATGTATAACTAATAAATGAACATTCAAATAAATAAACCTACAATACAAATGGTGCTATGCTTCCCAGAGCCAGGTTATGAGTGTCCAGTGTGACATAAAGGGTGGTAGTGGGCTAATTTATCAGGCTGATAAGCCTCCGGTTGTTAGATATTTAGTCCTGCCTCTCAAACACAGTCAATGCTACACCTGAGAGACGTGCAAGAAACGATCTGAGAATACCTGCAGCCTCCGTTTAAACACACAGAGCACCACGCTCCACCCTCAGGAGGAGGGGATAGTAAACAAACAGACTGTCCCTTGGCAAAGCACTGGAACACAGAACAATGCTGTTAACACTTGCGTGTTTGTGAGAGTCACGGAGGAATAAAGGAAAAGTACCTCCTTGTGTCCGGAGGCCCAACCCAGCCTTTGTGTAGACGTGCAGTGTCTTCTGTGTTATTCACATGTGAGCACACGTCACATTCGGGGCAAGCGTCATGCGTGTTTAGGAATCGCTGTGGCAGGGAGCTTGCAGCTAAGAGTCATGGAGTCATGGAGAGGGTATTTCTTACTCAGGGGAAATAACTGCCTTTGGCTGGCTGTCAGAGCCACTGCATATGTGCATAACACACTGAACACCATACTTCCCCTTTCCCCCACTTGGATAGTTTTTGAAAATCTATCATTCCCCTGATTACTTGTAATTACCATGCTGACTAAATTACTCTGAAAGATATGTCCAGCTTTCTGGACCTCTTCTCATCTGTATTATCTTTGCAGTTGCCTGAGCACACATGTGGGTAAAATGGACCTGGATTATAAACTGATGATGATAAGGGACTCCCAGGGGTAAAAGAATACCCAGTCTGGGTAAAGACCTAACATTCCATACTCTTAAGAACCAAAACGGGCAAGAACTATGGAGAAGATGGAGACCCTATCCTAACCTCCTGGAGCCGGGCTCATTGCCTGTAACGGCCACAGTACATGGGGATAAAGTTTGCATTCAGGTATATTGTAGACTGCTGTTACTGAACTGACAGAGTTCCTTTACACTTCAGGACAACCACCATTCTTTCAAGTAGCTGTATGTATAAAGCAGTAAAGGCCTCTGTGGTTGAAGTGCTATACAAATTGTGTGCCACACGTCATCGGTTTTGTGTTCACTTGGTGCTGTTAACCCAGGAGCCCCCAGGAGGCCCCAGAGAGGTTCCAGTGAGGCCCCGGCAGGAGAGATAGTGCCCAGGCAGGATGTGGTCTTATTTGCATTACAAGGCCGCAGCTTCCCTCAGGCCAACAAGACAGCGGATCTTACCACACGCCTTTGATGAATAAATAATAATTCTCCACCTCTGCTTGGGATGATGGCATGGTAACTCGTTCAAGAAATACATTTCCATTTAATGGGGTGACATCTTCAGGTTTTCCTTTTTTTATATATCTTTCCTGCCATTACGTCAAACTGGTAACAATAGCGCACGGTTTGGGAAATGAACAAAAAGGTCTCCTGAAGTCTCCCCTCAGGACTCACTGAAAGTAAGTCACATCTCAGGGGTGAAAAAGAAACTGACGTCTATCAGAATGTAATATAAGTGCTAGAGATTGAGGAGCTTGAGTTCAGTGAACTTTTTCTTTGGAAATTCGGAGCGTTTTATTTAGAATAAAAGCAAAAAAGACCCCTTTAGCCTCATGTTCCCCTGGTTACAGTCTACTGTGATCCAGGAAGCCCTCTGGTCATCACACGGACAAACGCTCCGGTATTGGTTTTATCAGTGCAGACACCATATTAGGGAGGGTCCCTATGTTAAACTAATCAGAAAATGATGATTGCAACGATGAGTCTTGCTAAATTCTTACTAAAGCAGAGAGAATGCGGACATGTCAGCCTGCTTGACAACGAGTGACAGACCTGCTTAGTGGCAGCAGGAAGAATTGAAATGGATCCAGACAGCACTAATGTCAGAGGGCAGAGGCGATGCTTTCAGCACTCTGCAGTTGACCTGTGACCTCCAACAGCGCGTATCACATCCTGCTGTGATAGCAGCATTAATATCTTTCGCACTTCAATTTGGAAACAACACCTCCGTGGATGATAATGTGCCATGAAATGAAAATCTCCGAGACAAAGGACAATGAAGTCTTAATTATTTCTGAGTTATTGCACATCACACAGCCTTCCCCAGTTATAACAAACGGTCCTCTGCAAAGAACACAAAAACAACAACAAAAACAAAAACACCCTTCTTAATGAAAATGTCAGCGTTTAGCAGCTAATTAGGAGTGCAGCATTCTGTGTAGAAAGTAAAGGAGAGGAGGTAGGTTTGAAGAAGAAAGTAAAGCTCACGACACTGTACATCACGTTCCGCTTGTCATGTCATTCAAGATTTGGAATGATTGTTATGTCACATGGCAATCAGATCATATGAATGATGCCAAAAAGAGTGAATAGAAAGAAAGGAGAAGAAATAAATAAACATGTTTTTACAGAGAACTGCAACACAGCTGTGTGCATCAGATGTAATGGAAAAGATAGCAATCCTTGGGATAATGATTGGATTATTGGAATGAGACATATGTCACTTTTCTGAACAGGATGTTTATGGAAAACCTGAACGATTTCCCCTCACACCACGGAAAGTAAATTTCACATACTTCCTTGCTGTGAAGATCAGCCCCATAACACCATATTGCACAGGTGAGGAGTGAGGCGTGGATTACAGATAACAAAGCACTAATGCAATGAAAACCATGCATTCATAAATAAATATATAGACTAAACTTAATGTGATATTTTCAGTGTGTGTGTGATGCTGAAACTCTCCCTTGTTGTGTATTGTGTGTGATAATAGTGCCTTAAATACCCATTGCTGACTGATTTTTGGTCATTTTGGTCAGTGTTGCCTTAACACACGTATTAAAAATGAATGAACACGTTTGCATATCGATTGCTCGAATTTAATTGACCTATTTTAATTGTCCTTCTCCCCATGTTCTCGGAGCTGTTGTCGTTGTCATTTATTTCCCAGTGGCCCATCATGTGATTGGAGGCAACATTGCACTGCATGCCTGGGAGCAGGCAATGAAAAAAAAGAAAAAAACGCACATCACTTTCTCTTCAAACGTGACCACCACGGAACACAGGCTAGCAATCTTAATGATTACCTGCTTTACTGTTTTTGTTTCAGAGATAGGAAAGTACTGCTTATTGTGTTCCTGTTTTTGGCTAGTGTCTACGTTCTGGTGTGCCATTGTCAATTAAAAACAACCAGTTTCTCTACTTTTCTCCGTACGTCTTGCTGTAAAGGTATATTTCAATCTTCATACGTGGCTACAGTGCTGTTTCTTTGACTGAACTGCAAAAAGAGAAAACGACCACAACACCCAAGCCAAGAGTGTTTGTTCCCCTCTCACCAAGTCCAAAAAAACCCAGAATGGAGACCAATCAATTTAGCACTGAGAATCTCACCAGGAACTATCAGTCAATTGACTGTTCTCAGAGCCTCAAATTGGGAGTCTTTATTGATTCCATTTTAGGCCAGGTACTAAGGAATTTATGTACATATGCGCAAATACACACAGAGACATACACTACAGCTGTCACAGGTGAAGAACATGCAGAAAAGGAAACAAAGGGAAACAGTTTAATGGTAATAATGATACCAAAACTGAACAACAAAGCAACAATAAAGTAAGCAAACGTAACACTGGATGATCGACAACATATGACATGGACTAAACAGGAGAAAGTCAAAAGGGTTAGACATACCTAGATATACTTACTGATTATGATTATGCTGTGAGTCAACATTTGTTTATCTTACATTTTAGATTCTTCAAAGTAGCCACCCTTTGCTGTCCTCCTCAGCTCCACACTAGTGATGTTCTCCAGCTGCATGAGGCAGACGCCTATGATGCTTCTCCATGAGTCTTGAAGAAATTCTCATATGTGCAGAGCACTTGAAGGGTGAGGGACTACTGTTCTCAAAGAAAACTTTTTGCTGAAGGTGCATCTACAGTTAATTGTACATGTGTGTGCCTGTGAGTGCAAGTGTGTGTGTTTTTAAAATTTGTTCATACATAGGCTAAAACCTTTATCAATTAGCATATGTCTAAGAAACAAATTTAAGCGTAATCTATTAGATTAAAATGTCTGTTACAATTAATTTCATGCATTCAGTCAGGTGTGTCCTGACTTGTACTATATATATATATATATATATATATACAGTATTAAAGGATTAAATAAATTCCTCACTCATCGTCCCCCAGGTGGTCTTTTTCCGTCAAGTTTGGGTCCTCTGCCAGAGGCCTGGAAGCTTAATGGTCCTGTGTAGCATCTTAGCTGCTCTCAGGACTGCACTCTTCTGGATAGAGATCTCATATGTTGTTCCTGGGATCTACTGCAGCCACTCTTCTAGTTTGGGGCTTATAGTGCTCCAATTACCATGGAAACCACTGTTGCCTTCACCTTCCACGTTTTTTTTCTATCTTTTCCTCCAGCCATTGGTATTTGCTTCTCACATTCAACGTGGTCATTCTCCACCACCTTTGGGGGTTTTATCCACTTTGACCTTGGAATTTCCATGCCATACTTGACACAGTGGTTTCTGTGCACTATTCCAGCCATTTGGTTATACTGATCCATGCATGCTAGCATCTTACATCATACTGTTATGTGCTGGATTGTCGCCTGGGCACATTTGCAATTCCAGCATCTGGAGTCCTGCCTGGTGTAATAGATCCAAGACTATATTGATCTTGTATTCAGAGCTTAATCATGTGTTGCCATGATAAGTGCCTCTGTGCTGTTTTTCAGTCCAGCCTTTTACAGCCATCAGGTGGACATTTCCATATTAGACACTTCTACTATTTACTGCTGATGCATATTGTGTAGGGGTTTATCCTCCCATGGTGGTTACTGCTCCTCCACATTCCCACCCTTCCCAAGCTTCTGCTGTCTGAGGTTCTCATCAATCACTTAATCACTTCAGGTCATATTGCAGGTGTACTGCTGGATTTTGGATGTTTCATCCTGAATAGTGGCTCTGATATTCAGTAGTCCTCACTCCCTCTCCTCCTTTTGCTTAGTGTGCATACTCAGAGTGCTGGATTTGGGATGAAACCCTCCATGCATAATCTTTGTCTTGATGTCAGTGACATCTGTTTTCTCCTCTGGCCACCTTATTAAGCCAACAATTTATCTAATGACTGATAGAGCATTGATGTTGATAGCCTGAAACATGTTCTTGCCTCACTCTTTCTAGGTATTTGGCTGTTGTTGTTTTTCCTTGTGGCCTTTTCATGATTTCCATTTGCCTGTGGGATTCCAAGGTACTTGTAGTTGCACTCAACATCTGTTATATTATCTTCTGGTAGCATGTTCCCCACAGTCCTAGATACCTTCCCTCTTCTTGTACCCATCTGACCACACTTATTCAGTCCAAATAGCATTCCAATGTCACTGCTGTATATCCTGGTGAGATGGATTAGTGAGTCAGTATCTGATTCACTTCTGGCACACAGCTTGATGTCATCCATGTAGAGGAGCTGTAAATGCTGATGGCTACTCCATTCCATAGCTGATATTCATAACAACCTCTTGGTGATTATTTCACTGATAGGGTTCAGGCCTATGCATAACAGCAGCGGGGACTGCTGTAAATCCTCTCCTTTGTAAATTGGTTTCTAGAGTTGTTCTCTTAGAGTCCTTTTAACGTTACATAGCCTCAAGCATTTTGGCTTTCTGGTAGTCAGTCTAGGTGGTGCACAGGTTGGTCTCTCTGTTCTTACAGTCTCAAGTGACTGTTGTATCCACCAGTACTCATCTTAGCCACAATGATGCCTGGAAAGATCTTTCCAGCTGCTGGTTATAGGCCAACAGCTGGATGGCATTTCCCCCTTTCTGGAGGTCCTTTAGGATGAAGATTTGAGGCCCTTTCTTGGATGTCTGCTGGTGTAATGGTTATTGGATCCCATTTAGCGAGGTTGCTGTGGTCTGTTCTCAGGTTCAGTGACCACTGAGCATTGTTTTTGTGTGGTGCTTTCTCCCATATGTTTTTCCAGTATTGTTCATTCTCCAGCTTTGTCTGCTGTCTGTTCTCATGCTGTTATTCAGCCATTGCCACTTCTCTGTGTGTTCTGTTGCCCTCCAACCTCCTCCTCCATGGAGGATACTGCTCCATGATGTTCATCTTTTAGCCAAGCAACTCAATTATCGCTGTTAGCATTGCTGGCACCTTGCTACTACCAGGTTGGACCACCTTATGCTGAGATTCAGGTACTGGAAATATTCCATAAAAAGACTTAGATTCATAGTGACATGATGGCATCACGTTGCTGCTCCAGATTTGTCAGCTGCATCTTCCATCACATCCCACAGGCGCTCTACTGGATTGAGATCCGGTGATTGTGGAAGCCAGTGAACTCAATGTTTAAAAAAAAAAAAACAGTTTGATATGTTTTGAGCTTTATGACATTGATCGTTATTATGCTGGAAGTAGTTATCAGAAGATGGGTACACTATCATAAAGGAATGTACATGTTCAATAATGATAATCAGATAGATTGCAACATTTAAATAAAGCTAAATTAGTAAAGAAGCCCAAAGTCAAAAAGAATATCCCCAAAACCATTACACTGTCCTCACCACTGAACCACTGATCCAAGGCAGGATGAATCCATGCTTTCATTTTGTGTATATCAAATTCTGCAGGAGAAATTGAGACAAAAGTTAATACTGCAGCAGAAATTGAGACTCATCAGACCAGGAAACATTTCTCCAATCTTTTATTGTCCAGTTTTGGTAAGCTTGTGTGTGGCATCATTTGCCTGCTCTATGCTGACTGGAATGGCATCCTCTGTGATGTTCTGTTGCTGTAATCCATCTGCTTCAAGTTTCAATGTATTATGTAGTCAAATAGGCTTTTCTGCATATTTCCAAGTGGTAATGGGTGGTTATTTGAGTTACTCTTATCAGTTCAATCCAGTCTGGCCATTTTCCTCTGACTTCTGGCATCAACATGGAATTTTCACCCAGGGAACTGCCGTTCACTGGATGTTTTCTCTTTTTCAAACCACCTTTTATAAACCCTAGAGTTCCAAGCATGAAAATTCAAGTAGATATGCCATTTCTGAAGACCACTTAGACCAGCCTACCTAGAACCAATAACTATGCCACGCCCATTCTGATGCTCTGTTCATCTTCACCATGTCCACATGCCTGAATGCACTGAGTTGCTTCCATGTGTCTGATTCGATATTTACGTTAATGAGTAGTTGGACAGATGTACCTACTAAAGTGTCTGGTGAGTGTAGGTACATAACAAAGAAAAGACACGTGTTAATTTGCACTGAGCTGAAGTGGTTAGGAAGTCAGATTGTTCCCTTTTAACATGATAGGATGACCGACTTGTCCTTGTGTTGGTTTGCAAGGATGTTATATTTATGTCGTCACAGTGAACTGTGAACATTTATCAGTATGAAACTCTTTTGGACTGAATGTAAAAAGCAACACAAATAAAGATGGTCTCATCAAACCCACTCTAATACTCAAGGGAATTTTTCCTCTCATCTTCAATCATAAGGAGGTCATCAGCAAAATACATACAGTATGTGCTCTGAATTGCCTTATTTAGACAACCATTTTAGTTCAAGATTGAAAAGTCAAGGTGGTAGATTTTTAAATGAACAAGACTTAAAGTCCGATATGATAGAATTTGAAGTGGAAGGTTTTGATTATGCATTGGTTTTACATGGATTTTTTGCCTTAAGAGGTAGTCGACTTTACGTTGGTTTCTTGTTTAGCACCAAGTTGATGGTTTGAGAGTGTTAATTTCTCTGGAGTCCAGCAATCCAGTGAAGATGACCCCAGGATGTGTGCGGGACCAGTGAGCTGTCTCCCGCTCCTGATTTCCAAGAGCACTTAATCAGACCTCTTCTCTTGTAGACCAAAGTGAGTCCACTACAGAGAAACAAAAACAAGCCTAAGATTTCTCACAGAGTCACAGCAGCAACACACCGAGGCAGGCGATAAAGCATAAAAAAAGAGAGAAAGATTACAACTCCACCCAGCAGCCACTCAGAATTAAAGGACTTGTAATTGGCTTCAGCTGAGAAAGAAGAAAGCCCTTCATCAGACCTCCTCTCACGTCTCACGTTGTCTTCACTGCGCACATCAGCGGAGAATGATGCATTTCACGATGCCCCGCATGCTTAGTGGGTGATTGATAAGATGATGCCATGAAGCTGATGTAAAGGCTGCTCAGGGAACATCTGTAAGCCCCAGCGGGTCACATTTATCCCTCCTCCAGTCTTCTGTAGCTCTTCTGAAGGATTAAATTTGGAGGCTTTCGTTTATTCATTTCTTTGTCGAATTGTGGCCTGTTCTGCCGAGGCAGCGATTTTTTGTATTTGTGTTGTTGTTTATTTTTGGTTTTGTGATCCCAAGTTCATTCCGCATTTGGTTTGGCCACTACAAAGGCAAATCCTGGAGGGAATTCAGTGAAAATGTGTAGCTTTGCTGTGAAAGATGTAGCTCTGTTTTGAAAATGTGTAGCTTTTGTGAGTTGCCACTGACACCTGTTTCCAGATCAGTGATAATTGCATCTCGCTGTGACCTGTAGGACTTCTCTCACTGAGCCAACATCTTGCAGTCATTCAGCATCTGACAAGTATCGATTGGCTGGCTCTTAGTAAAGGATTCACCAAAATAATTCCTAATAATAAACCATTGCATGCACCATAGCCTACACCATTTTTAAATAATCTTTGATGTGAGTAATGCAGATATTTTCCAAATCAATACCACATTTAAGTTCTCTCTGTCTATGAACCCTGTCAATAATAATTATATTTCAAAGTGTGACTCAAATGTTATATATGATTCAAAAGTGTCAATGTCAGTTTTTGCCGTAATGGATGTTGCCTTCATTCATTCAAATAAATGATTTTTTTTATTTGTTTTATTTGTTTTTTTTTGTAAAATATAGCAATTGTGTGACGGCGGGGTGGAGGGAGCAAAGGCGGACGCTGCAGGGAACATACTTAAAAGGGTTTTATTAAGAGTGTT
>JAOXYF010000020.1:12353241-12365086 GCA_028565775.1 Sternarchorhynchus goeldii | reverse complement strand
TATTTATCACAAAATTATGAATGTCTTACTAAACAGCCCTGACTTTAAACTTTTAACTTTTAACCCTTAACCATCTAACGCTCTACTGGAGAAGGTCAGTAGGCGGGAACATGAGAGATCTCCCATCATGAGAGATCTCCCTCCATGAGAGATCTCCCACCGTGGGCCACTACTGAACACATGCAATTACTGGCAACCACGAAAGCAGAGCAAGGGTGTAATTTGCAGTCTGCAGCTGCATGTGTATGTGTGTTCAAACAGCTGAACTGCATGTGTATGTGTGTTCAAACAGCTGAACTGCATGTGTATGTGTGTTCAAACAGCTGAACTGCATGAAAAATTCAGGTTTTATAATCAACAGAATATCTATAGGGGAGAAAGTGTTTAACACCAGTGAGGAGAAATCTCCAACCCCAGCACTGGAAGCCAGTTTCTCCTCCATTTGTGTTTTCATAGCAGTGGATCCTAAATGCATAGCATAAACATCACTCTACTTTATTAACCCTCACAGCACAAACATTACCCTCATTTTGTTAACTTGTACAGAGGAAAAAGTGCTGCATCAAAACAAACATTTAAAAAAAGAGTTTCAATTTAAAGACCTTATACACTTTGGGAGCAGGTTCCTGTAGGAAGACCAGTGTATGCACATACACAACCAGAGAGAGAGAGAGACAGAGAGAGAGAGACAACTACTGGCAAACCCAGACACACACTCGACTTTAATTTTGACCTCTCTTTATCAAACCCATCTGCCCATCTGCCAAAGGCAGAACTTTTCGCTGTAGTGTGATCTAATGTGTTTCTTTTTGAACCTCTTGGAGATTAACCTCTCTCTTTCTGAAACATGCCAGGACTGGATTCTTCAATATACACCACCACTTTATATTCCTGTACATGTGGGAGTCAAAGGTTTCAAGGTTATAATCACTGTGCTATTTGTTTTTTTTGTTTGTTTGTTTTTTTTTTCTCTCTCTTTATACTTTTTCTGTAAAATCCACACAGCACAGACATGTTGACGTATACTTTGTAGTTGTCAAAATGCCTGCAGTGATTAGAACATTACCCTCTTTGAAAAACTTTTTATTTTTTTCTTTTATTGCTCTCTCTTTCTCCTGTACAGACCAACACTTCCATCTGGCGTTGTGTGCCAGTGATACTGCGGTTCCTCTCTGCTTTCTGATTCATCTGAGTAATTTCAAAGAGATTAAGTGGATTAAGAGATTAAAGTCATCTGAAAAGGCGGAATGTTTCTGATTCTGCTCTTTTTTTTTTGACAGTTCTTGTTTTATTTTTTAAAACAGTATGTTTGAAATGCACCACAGTTGTTTGGTTATTGCCAGTCTGTTCATTCCCTGAGCCTGTGCTGTGCAGACTATCTCTGTAATAAATTACTGACGTAATGAAAGAAGACAAGGTTAACTTGACCATGGCTTTCATAAGATCCATCCTCAACCAATCATGCCTTGGGAGGGAGAGCTGGCCAACGCCTCTCCTTGTGACGGCACAGAGAGCTGGAGCTTCTGCTGAAGTATATGCACATATCCAAGACATGTTACTTTGCCTGGGTAAACCATGATTAAACTAGAACCTTTCAGGAGTAAAATGTAGGAGCAAAACAAACTGGTGAAGAACATGTATGCATTCTAGATAAAGAAAGATCATACATTTAGTCTCATGAATGATTAAGCATCATATGCTATAATGGTCTAAATTTCAAAAATTAAAGATAATTATGTTTGACACAATTAGCATGCAGTGTATAAGTAAATTAAAATCCATCATTTAAACAAATGAGTCATTTGACTTTCAGCTTTTCCAGTAGGACTCCAGTAGGTGGATGTTGGGTGGCTCTTATCCAGTGTTGACCATGCATGCATGTAAGAGATCTGTGACGTTCTCTCATGCTCAATGGAGGATCAGGATCAAACACAGGATGGGTCCTGGAGTGTCCTTACCCCAACAGCAGCCTAGCACTCCTCCACAGCTTCTCCATCAGTACCACCACACATGATGGAGAACCTGGAGGTCCCATCGGCTGAGACCAAGGGGGGCCCGAGAGTGGAGTCATGACATGGTGTGTCATGGAAACCTGTTTTATTTCCAACTGTGTTTCCAACATACATGCAGATTAGCTGCAAACATGCCTGTGTTTATTTTAGCTCAGTTTAATTCATGCTAATTGGCTGCTGCATCTCTCCCATTACATCAGTTGCATTTTATTTATTTATATATTTTGATATATTTAGACTTTACTTTCATGAGCACTAATGATTTGTAGTGTGTGGTTTGCTAAGTATTAATTCTATTTAAATAACTAATTATAATAACTTGTACAGATATTTTAAACAATAAATAATCCCTTTTCGTGATAAAACTACAACTACAACTATATGCATGTACAGTATTGTGCACATGTGTACTGTATATCTAATGCTATGGCAGAAGTAAAATGAATTTCGCTATTTTCCTCAACCTCAGATAGATTAAATGGATGAAAGCCTGTTGGCATAGACACTAATCAGTGCGTTACCTTCCCAACACAGAACTGCAGGCGTTTAGCTGATTTTAGAGATCAAACAAAAATCGGAGGCACTATGGGACTTCAAGTTGGGTAGAGAGAAAGAACTGATATCATAACCAACCATTAGCATAACCAAACCTTAACATAGATAAATGTTAACAGAATCAAACCTTAGTATGACAAATAAAGAATGCTTTATTAAATAAATTGTGCTTTATTTAAAAAGAAAATACTTTACTGGTCTAGTTAAGGAAATATGGGATTTTCTGGACCATCTTCTCTGGAATAAACCGATCCCTTAAATTCACTGCAGGGACTCTTTTTTTCTGTTCAGCAGTGTTATAGAGGATTTGAGGCTGCTGGGTAAATTGATGGCCGTTGTGCCTGTTTAATTTGGTGTTCTCCCAGATGCCTTTATCTCACCGTGTCCTCAGCCGTTAGACAAACATACCAGCAACACACGTCTCTGATGGGAAGTGCAGGGTTATCTGTGGGAATGGACGTCTGAATTTGTTTCTTAAATATCACCCGACATCTTACAATAAATGTGTTTATATTAAAGGAGGATTGCGATGTGAGAATAATATGCAGGATTAAAGTACATGGGATTAGATGTGCCAACATTAATGCAGGATTTGGATTGTTGCTCAAAATATTAGGAGTGTGCAGTGTCAGCAGCTCGAGGCTGTGTGATACCAAACTCACGTGTCTGAACCAGTGACACCACACAGCCCACTGAATGCACAGAGGCCAGATGGAACTGGATAACAACAGAAATGGCCCAGTGACTGTTTATGCATGAAATGAAAAATTTATTTATTTTTTTTTATATGTTGTGGACTATGGCCAGACACCATGTCCTGATGCAGCATACGCTTGTTTTGAAAGGAAAGGGAACGGGGAGGAAAAAAAAAAAAGAGAGATGCTCTTTTCTCCCAAAGAGACATCGAAATTGGGGCTAAAGGTTAGCAAGGCATCTGGATCAAAAAGCTGTTCCTCTCTCCCACAACCTGTTCTCCCAACCGAGGTCATGCCCTCGTGCCACCCCAGAGACGGCCAGCCAGGATCAGTCATACGTTTGTGTTTGTGACTGGTAACCACGGACCTCCTTTACCACCATCTTGCAATGCCTGGTGAGAATGTCTTGGGTTCAGAGGTGATGTTCAAAGGGAGATCTCTCCTGCACTGCCTGCCGTGGCCACAGATTCTTCTGTCATTGGTAATTAAACATAAGCAAGGCGATAGGCTGGTTTAGACCCGTGGGCAGTGCTCCTGTTACTAAAGCAAGCGGGAACGTGGTTCTCCATCTGTCTGTTGAAGAAAGACACTACTTGAACTCACGTTTCCAAGGCTGCTCTTCATCCAAAGTCTTCCTCATTCTTAACAACCACTTCACACTGAGTTACCATTTTATCAGTTACATCTACTTAATAGCTGGATCTCTTTCCCAGTCGCTTCACAACCATTTTATGGTACATTATGAATTGTAATCCCCTGCTAGCAATGCTGCTGTCCTCTGTGAGCAGCTGGACTGGAATTAACCATTACTGGCTTCTTTAATGAGTGACCTGATTTTAGACACATGTCAGTGTTAGCTGTACTCTTTTAATATACATTTATATAACATAAAATAAATTGTTATAAGTAGTACATACACAAACTGTACAGATATCATGTGGTTTTTTTTTAAACAAGCCACTCATTACATCTTTACATCATATCTATACGGAAAATCTTTTCTATTGATGGTTGGTTTAACAAAACCAGATATTCAATTTGTTATGTGTTTTAATTCTGCATGTTTAAATTATTGTGTTGAGATGAGACGAAAGAAAACATCCCAGCCTTCTTGGACAATTAAGTTAATTCAATTCATTCATTCATGAAAAAAGACAATGAAAATATCTCTCCAAATATCTCTCCAATGTACCACCATGCAGCTAACTTATCAGATAGAACTGACACAGAGTGTTAGACTCTTTGTGTTGGAGCATCACTCTATGTGATTTAGACCATATGTGTTCCCACATGTGTTAATCCTGTCCTATCAATAATATCATGAAGTAACTGGAATTTTACAGCACATTTAGCTCCACATTCAAGACCCAATTCACACTTATATCTCAACCCGTTTAGTGTAAAGTTGTTATCAGCAGTTCTTTAACAGATGAGGGTGCTGCTGTAAGATGTTGCTGCTGTTCTATCAGTTGGTCAAATGTTTGTGAAAATAAACTACTTTCTCCGTTAGCAAACAAGCTCCTGGTATTTACTGCAAAGTTACCAAGGTAACATAAGCAGTGAGAGTCTGCAGTCTCTAAGCAGCTCTGTGATTGAGTGACGACCCTGCAGCTGGGGACGACTCAGGTGTGCTTCGCTCTGCGTAGCTTGTGTTCTTTCTCATAGCTGTGACAGTACTGAGAGTTGCTGGCATGGAAAGGGGTTTTTCACACTTTGGCCATGAAGTATTGTGCTCTGTACAGTGGCTTATTGTACGCTGGCCTCTCTTCTCACTAAGCGAACACCCTCACCAGCACTTCATATCAAGTGCTGTCAAATTATCACAGGTGGTTTGCTCAGCTGGCCAGGTATAGCATATGCATATCAAGAGGACAGAACAAAATAAATAAATAAACAACAGACATCATGCCTGTCTAGGGGTAAGGGTGCTTCTGAAGATCTGGAC
The DNA here is from genome assembly GCA_028565775.1 of Sternarchorhynchus goeldii. Lineage (NCBI taxonomy): Eukaryota > Metazoa > Chordata > Actinopteri > Gymnotiformes > Apteronotidae > Sternarchorhynchus > Sternarchorhynchus goeldii. The sequence continues at coordinate 12,359,879 of JAOXYF010000020.1, read as the reverse complement.
ACCACTTCTGAAGATCTGGATTCCACATGCCTCCTGTTGTGGACGAAGCCCATCCCACAAACTCAGCAATCCGTCCCAAAGCTCTGTGCAGAGCTATGGGTTTTTCTTGGACCCTGCAGTACAGACAGATTCAGGTTTGGTGTGTTGCGCCGGGTGAGGAGGGGTAGCTCAGTGGTTAAGATACTAGTTTAAACCTCACCTCGCCAAGTTGCCACCACTGGGTCCCTGAGCAAGTCCCTTAACCCTCAATTATTCAAGATGTATTTAGTCATAATTGTGAGTTGCTTTGCATAAAAGTAGACATCTAAACATAAAACAGGATGGGTGCATCTGCTGTGCTGGATGAGGCTGCTGTCCTGTGCTTGAATGGTGTGACGTGGTGATGTAACTGCGAAGTAACCCAGCGCTCAACCATTCTGTGCAGTCGAGCAATTGGCTGTTGTTCTGTTTCCATGGGCACGGGGCGGTTACAGATATCACACTCTCCCCCAGTGAGTACTTTGCTCTGATTGGACTGAGCCGAATGGGCCTGCTTGCATCTGTGTTTTGTGTTGGCTGGATGACATTATTGCTCATTCAGATCTGTTGTTTTTCATCTTCCCGTTCCCTCCCGTTCTCCCTGTCATTCCTCATGATGCATTTGCTGGGTTTGTGAGGCTTTTATTTGTTTTCAGAAAGGACTCATGACATGGCAACACATGCAATGTAGAACGACAGGTTTTTTCATATAGTAATAAAGTTGAGAGAGAGAGAGAGAGAGAGACCAAGTCTTTACTATGTATTCTGACATATCATGCCTTCCTGTAGGCTACCAGTGACATCAGCACTGTTGTTAATGCTCAGAGCCAGAGTGCAGCAGAACATGTCCATGTTTCACCTGCACAGAACATGTATGTGTTTCACCTGCATAGAACATGTGTGTGTTTCACCTGTGTAGAACATGTATGTGTTTCACCTGCACAGAACATGTATGCGTTTCACCTGTGTAGAACACGTATGTTTTTCACCTGCGTAGGACACACCTGTTTCATCTGCATAGAACACGTTTGTGTCTCACCTGCATTGAACACGTCCGTGTTTCACTGAACACGTGTTTCTCATGCATGTGCTGCTGTGTGGTCTCCCGTGACCTCCAGTGTCCACGTGTTCCAGGTCTCTTGGCCACCGATTGCGAGGCGAGCCCGTGCTCACCTTATTAAAAAAGTGCACATCAAGGAAGGCGAAACGTAAATATTATTAAAAGTAATAGAGAAAGGGAAAAAAAAAGATGAGAGCAGGATATGAAGTTCTACGTGTCAGAGGAGTCTTCCCCCAGGTATCTGTTAATAATTACTGAGGATAATAAGGGTTCAATCATTTATATCCCATTTAGATCTTCAGGGGATTGTCAGAAAAGTGCTATATGTCTTAATCTAATTAGCATGTGAGTCAAAGTGAAAGGTAGAGGCCAGGAAACGAGTAGGAGGGAGAGAGATGAGAGAGAGAGAGAGAGAGAGAGAGAGAGAGAGAGAGAGAGCAAGACACTGGTGGTACTGAGTTTGTGAGAGTGCTTGTCCCACTAATGTATCTGTGATACACTGTAATACATTGTGGTACACTGTGGTGGTCTATCTGTGGTACACGATCTGTGGTACACTGTCTGTGGTACACTGTGGTGGTCTATCAGTGGTGCTCTGTCTGTGGTACACTCTCTGGCCTGGACTGGATATACAGTATGTCCACTTCAATACACCATTGTGGAACATTAATCTCAATTCTCCAGTGTGGATACACCCACCGCATTACACCAGTGTGGAACATCCACCTCATTACACCAGTGTGGGCATCCACCTCAATACACCAGTGTGGAACATGAATCTCAATTCTCCAATGTGGAACACCCACCTCATTACACCAGTGTGGAACATGAATCTCAATTCTCCAGTGTGGAACACCCAATTCATTACAACAGTGTGGAACATGAATCTCAATTCTCCAGTGTGGAACATCCACCTCAATACACCAGTGTGGAACATTAATATCAATTCTTCAGCGTAGAACATCCACCTCAGTACACTAATGTGGAACATCCACCTCTTTACACCAGTGTGGAACATCCACCTCAGTACACCAGTGTGGAACATCAATTTCAGTACACCAGTGTGGAACATCAATTTCAATACACCAGTGTGGAACATCCTCCCAGTGCTCCATTCTTCACATTTCCATACCCCTTGTGGGGCCGCCTACTGATTACTGTCTTCCTCTTAGCAACTACATTAGACAGATTGTCACCAAAAATCTATTTACATCTGGATATATATGGAAGAACAGCCTGGGATGACAGCAATTTCAGGTGGGAAATTATCCCACATAAGCAAAGACACAGCTTCTGTACAGAAATGCTGTGATTGACAGCTCGCCTGAATACACAGCGATGCTTAAAATAAAGGAATTATTTCAAAGATGGAACTCAGAGAGGCATGCTGACAACTCAAAGAAGCCTTAGTGTGAATGCACAAGATATTTCAAGATACGTGAGTGTGTGTATGTGTGTGTGTGTGTGTGTGTGTGTGTGTGAGAGAGAGAGAGAGTGAGAGAGAGAGAGAGAGACAAAAAAAAAAAGATAGAGTATTCACAGGGTTTTTTGAGACATGTAGCACAATGTCAAAAGCACAGCAGTGGATACAAGAACATTTAGATTCCAGTGTAATATTGATCAGTTTCTTGCGTTTGGTTTGTCTTTTGTGTGTGTGTGTGTGTAAATCCTCTGTCTCTGTGTTTCGAACAACTGAACTCATGATGTCAATATGAAGCCTTCTCACGTGTCCGTGTCTGTGGGAAGCCCGCAGCTGGGAGAGCGAGGACTCTCGCCTGTCTGCTTTGCCAAGGTTAAGTGTTCAAAAAAAGAGAGAGGGAGAGAACGACGCCTCTTCTAAGTAGGACACAAAACTATTGTTTTATGAACAAAAGCCCAAAATGGCAATTGTTCAGTCCACAGTCTGGCCTCTGCCACTGAATGGCTTTCAATACTTAACAAAGAACAAGGGGCCTCACCATGACAACTATCATGAATATGCATGAGCATTCAGCCGCCAGTGCTGATAACAAACAGTAAATGACAAAATAAACAAAAATATCAACTCTAGTAAATAGAACCAAATGAATTTCCAGTACCATAGTCATGTCCAGTGCCCCTCTTGCGTGTCCAGACCTTAGGGCAGGGTGGGTGGACAGACAGGCATGGCTGTAGATGGCTCTTGTGTGACTCATGTGTTTCTCATGTGTGGCTCACGTGTGGCTCAGCATGCGTATGTCCTCACTAATGAGCCTAAAAACTGCCTCTTTGGCTCTACAGTGATGAACAACAGCCCAAACCTTAGTCTTCTCAGCCACCACTCAGCTTGGTAGGTACAGTGGTGATTTTGTTTTATGCAAATATTTTAACATGGGTAATGATCGCTTACATTTCTATTACACTGATGTTCATTAAAATAACCTCCCACTTGTCTGCTCCAGGGTAAAAAAAAGGTAGACCCTTTGTTATTAGTGCACCTGCATCTCATCTGGTGGATCAAACAGAACAAAGCACTGACATCATCAAGTTCATGAGGTCAATCTCCAAGGTAACACTCATTCTGTCATACTGATAAAAACATAAGCCTGATAAATGTTGAATGCTGTTAGTTACCAATAGCAGTAGAGGTAAGGGTTTACTGTGAATCTACAATCTAACCATTGTACAATACTGATGCCCAGAGACCTTGGTGAGGTACGGTGTTGGAGGTGTAGAGATCCATCGCGGATTCCATTTGTGAAGCAGAGACTGCAGGGATAAGGAGAACTCAGTCCTGTCCATCGTAGTCATCAAAGCAGAGGAGCCCAGGAACCAGACAGGGACATCCATGGTAGAGCTTGCATCAGCACAAGCCCTGACAACTCTCAGTGGATATCGGTATGAGCGGAAGTTCCCCGAATACATCTCAGAGAACAGCCATTGTCCACACAGTGTACTTGTTTGGGAGAATACCATAGCTGGTCCTATTCATGGCAACTCTTCCAATGGGGGATATGCTGGAAAAGCCAAATTAAAGAAAACTCACACAATACAAGAGGTGCTTAGCAAGCATCTCAATCAGCGTCAGATTTCCAAAACGTGTTCTAACATTTTAGTCAACATTTACTACTGTCTGTGTCATTTAAGATGAACTTATCACTACAGTTCTTTTGGGAGAGGAGCCCAGGGCAGGATGTTGAGGTACGAGGAGTCTACAGAGGGAGTTCCCTCCATAAAACTTGGCGTGTCATAGAAGACGAGAAATGGAGCTATGTAGAGAAACATCAAGGCAGTGGAGATGGTCACTGTGGCTGGAAATGAGGAGGTCAGATCCATGCAGGATCAGCTCAGTGCCCCGATACACGGGCTGGATCATCCAGAACCAGAACAGCTCAGCAGCATCGGGAACAGCAATAATGAATTAATATCATCGTCTAATATGCCTGAAGAGAGAACGAAAGAAAAACAAACACTCTCCGTCGAAAAAGTCCCTCCTTTTAGCCGTAACTTGTTTTAGAACTGCCGTTGACTTGTCCAAGGACTTATCCTTACACACTGTGACAGGTGACAGGTAGTGTAAAATTCATTCCGATAGGTGTCACTCCACGTCGGATTGGTGATAGCTGTAACCTTGAAGCATTAACCCCGTCCTGCAGGATATGTTCACACTCTCTACACAGAGTTTGTCAAGAACTTCTGGAGGACTAGAAGTAGCAGCAGACTTTAAGGCACCTATTCATTAAAGCATGATAGACAGGAAAATGCAATACTCACTCACAGTATATGAGCCTGGAGCCCTAAAGTGCCCTCATTAGCCTCATGTGTCTCCTTTCCAGCTGATTAAGTAGGTTTAGATGGTAGTAGATGTCACTGCATATGTGTGGGAAGGCGAAATCGCTTACCAGTGTTAACTCCCTCGTACGTTTCAGCTGACTATTTCTGTCCAATGTGAACTTTATGCCACCCTGGAGGAATAACACACACACACACACACTTGCATACGCACACACACACACACTTGCACACACACACGCATGCACGTACGCACACACCTGTGAACACGCATACACACACACATGCATATCTAACCTACAGTACTATGTCAACATGATAGTTAAATTCAATGTTTAAGGTAAGCATTACTTATTCAAAATGCTCAGATGTCAAAAAGAAATAAATATATATGTTTATATTGTTTGTGACTTCTCATAATATAAATAGACATAGTTATATGTTCTGAAATATGTTCATACTGAGGAATGTTTGCAGACAGGAAGCAGGAGTTAATGTATTTGGATAATAAGAAGCTCATAACTTGCTCATAGATATACAGTAACACGTATCTATCTATAGATAGATAGATAGATAAGTAGCCTAAAACACATACATCGAGCTTGACAGGAGGCTTAAGGGCTTTCCTGCAGGAGGACGCAGGGTGTGCTGGTAGCCGTTATTTTTTTCAGAGTGGGGCAAAACTCTTTGACGTGTGAGTGCTTTCTTCTGTACTAGTTGAGTGCTTTCCTGAGTGTCTGCAGCTAGGATGCAATCATGTTGGAGAGGACTCAAAACGAACAAGGCCTTGAGGAGATCCATGTCTCTGACCTAAAAAATGAGGAGTGTTCTGTTTACAAAATGTCTGACATTACATATCTCGTTTAAACAGCCTGACTGGTGTGCAATACTGTGCAAAGTTTCCGTATCAGTGAGGTAGGTTTTACAGAGACCCTTGGACATGAAGGATCTTTTTATTGAAGTGGTCTGGTTTACCAAAAAAAGCCTGCAAGCACAACTAAAAAAAGGGGGGGGGAGGGAAAGGTTGCCAGACGTTAACTAAATAAAGTGCAAGTGAGGTCTGAAATTGCTATGATAGAAGTGGATTTATAAAATACACCGAAGCTATCAGACATAATCTCCTGCAAAGACAAACAGGCACTGAAAAATAAGCACTGTGTTCATTGTGCCAGAAACCAGGAAGTAAGTCTATTGTTGCATCAAAGCCTTTTAATCAAGGGACACACAAAAAAGTGCACAGCAGAAAACGGGTCCACAGCATATTCGATTAGCTTCACAGGCTTGAAGGAATTGTGCTCTTAATACAGGCAATTTTCCCTCTTTTCACCAGCTAAATGCGCCAGAAATTGTGGGGTAACTTCTTTTGTCTCTAATTGGTGCTTAAGAGAAAACTACCCTGCTATCAGACTCTCAGCTACTGGGCTGACAGATAGCTGGATGCAGTGCTACACCTGTTACAGATATCTTTCCATTCACCAGCTCTAGTGACAGCACTGATTCATGACAAAACCACGCACAGAGGGGTTAGAAGGTACTCTAGCACTGCCATACTCACCATCCTAGCATTCACACTCGTCAGCTCATGTCCCCCGCAGGAAATGTGTCTTGGCACGCATGACTCCTAATATAATAATGCAGCATATCAAGGAGTAAACACAAATAGATTTTTTTTCACAATTATTTTTTTTTTGATCCACTTAATTTAAAATCCATTTAAGAGCTATCAGTTTTAAAATTAGTAATAACCATACAAACATATATATATATATATATATATATATGTGTGTGTGTGTGTGTGTGTTTGTCATAT
>JAOXYF010000020.1:12329965-12352177 GCA_028565775.1 Sternarchorhynchus goeldii | reverse complement strand
AGAGAGAGAGAGAGAGAGAGAGAGAGAGAGAGAGAGGGAGAGAGAGACTGTAGTAAAGTACACAATGTTTCCAGAGAAACATGAGGGTTTGGGCAGTACAAGCTAAATTAGCTGAATTTGTAAGAGGAGGAACCACGTTATATTAGAAAAACATGCTTGGAACCTTAGTTTTGATCATTTGAACATTATTTGGATTTCATTTCAAATGAGCAATTATCTTTTGGACCTTTCCCTCTCTGGAGAAGAGCATATACTGACATAATTGAATATGTAAATGCAGAGGTGCATTACACTGGCTATTTTTCTCCCTCTTTGCAAATACCATGTCAGGTCAGTGAAAGTTTCCCCATTACAGAATACACAGCACATTCTCTAACCCTGCATTAACTCTTATGGGACTTTTGTGGTTCAAGATAGGCTTTAGGTGTTAACAACGTTAACATCATGTATTTTTTATGCATACTCATTCATGCTAATGTGTCTGGAATTGTAGTGTATTAAACTCAACTTACATGATATCTCAGTATTCCTGAATGAATCGTCCTTAACCAGCTCACGTGTAAATGGGATATTTCAGATTACCAATCCACCTGAGGTTGTCTGAGAGACCTGAGTGTAGGATGATGTTTAGGATGAAGATATTTCAGATTACCAATCAATTTGAGGTTGTCTGAGAGACCTGAGTGTAGGATGACATTTAGGATGGAGATATTTATGAAGTTGCTCCACCAAGAAAGAAGGAAGAACTCCAGGTTTGTATAGTCCTTTCTTCGTACCTTGACTTATGGTTATTTATTTATTTTTTTTTTCACTTTCTAAACTGATATCTTGTCGACAATTTCCTTTCCTCTTTCAAACTTCAATTAGGCCTAAACTTGAACAAAGTAATCCATCATTTAAATGAAGTCGACTGCAGAGGAAAATTAAATGTGTCAGTTTAAATTACGAAAGTTCAGAATCTAAAGGTAGGGGGTGGGGGTGTGTGGTGTAGCTCACTGATGAAAAAAAAACAAGCCTGTGTTTGTTGTGTTTAACATACAGGCAAGTTAGCTGGTAATTGGAAAACAGCAAATGGTAAGAAAAGATTTACCTCGTATATATATGGGAAGGGGGAACACTGTGAAATTGACTGTGCATGGATTAACATTTCACCATTTCCCTCGAGGATCATTAAACAGACATCTGATACAAGTTCACCACAAGTTCAAACTTGGTTTAGAAACCCACTCTGCTAACTGACAGTCATCACTACTGTGCAGTACTGTGCTTGCCTGCGCATTTAATTCATAGGTAGCTGGTTTATCTCATCATGGTAAACACCTTATCAGGCTCTCGCATTGCTGGAACTAATTACTTTGATGTTCCACAGTTTGGAAATGATCTGCAATTATGAATGCAAGAAAAGAAAAGAACGTGCATCTGAACTACTTGATGCCAAGCGAGCGAAACTTTCTTTGATTAGTTTGAAGTAACTCCGGTAAAGGTCTAAAAAGACACCTTCCGTTCATTACTCAAGCCATGAGAATTATTGCCATAACGTGGTTGAATATCATTTTACCCCTTGATTTGTCCTAGAGAGTTCCTTTGATGGATTCCTTTGCCAATGATTAGGGGTCAGTCATCCGATCATGAGGCCGCCTTGTGTGATTGATTTGATGATGAAAGTTTGGGATAAGCTAAGCGCAAATTTCATACAGAGGACAAGTCTTACCTGACTCACACTGTAGTCAGTTTGTGATACCCTGGACCATTTTGTAAGGCTTTTTCTAGGGGTCCAGTCTGGCTTCCAAGATGTGATACCTGACTCCGCCTGCCTTGCTATGATTGGTATTCAAGGCTTTCTTGTCAGAAAAAGACCATCCTGGCAGGCAAGTAATGGAGTGAACTTCTCGTCCCTGTGTTCCTACAACGTGCAAAATTATGTGTCAGTCACAGGAGAAATAACTGTGGTCAACAATGTATACAGTGGTGAGTGGGTTTCCTTCCAACACCTTGACAGTAACATCTCTGCTCCACATCCATTCATTAACCCAGAAGAATTGAGGGGATTCATGTAAATTCATGCTCTCAAGTTAATCTCAATCATTAATAAAGATCTGTGGTTATTAACATTTTCTGTGACCCTGATGTCAGTCAATCTAAATATCTGATAGCAAAGCCAGCAAGCTCAGTGCTTAAAACATACTGACATCTAATTTTCATAAATCCTTGAATGCAGTTGTGCCTCACTTGACTGCCATAGTGCAACAGAAAAATGTAAGAACGTGCAAATCTGATGGAATTGTAATTATGTTGAAATTAACCAACCTAGAGCTTAAATAAATGAAATAAAATCCTATAAAGGTTCAAAAGAAAGAAAGCTAGATGTTCCTTCCCTCTGCAAGCCAGGAATCATGCAGTGGACTGAGAGACTACACAGAAATGCTAGGAGAGTCCACCTGTAGAGAATATGATATGTTAAGCATGCTTGTGTGTATGTGTGTGTGTCTGTGAATGTGCTCAGTTGTGTTTGTTATGGATCTATTTACTGAAAGTATTAAACAAAGCGTAAGTTTATTTATGTATTTATTTTTGTACACACAACAGACTTTACTATGAATATATTTGCATGTCCAGAATAAAATAGGCAGCGAATTTGAAGTGCCTAGTCTAATAGCCAGTTTGTCATTTTAAAATAGAACAATCAAGTTATTATTTTATGCATTTTGAAAAAAAAAAAATCTTAAGCTTGATAACAAATCTATTTGCAAAACATTATCCAATCTTCTCATATTCTCACAGAGAATCATTTTTGATTTTCAGACAAATCCAACTCTGGCAGAAGAAAAATACAAACAACAACAATAACAACAATACAAAAAAAACTGCTCAATTAACCCAATGACTTTGAAGAAAAACTGATTTCACTTTCCCACAGAACACCTTTAAAGAACCGCTACAGAAACTCCAGTCCCCCCTTTAATTAAACAATTAAACACACACACAAATTGAGGCAGACGCACACACACACACACACACACACACATACCTAGACAAATGTTCACACACATACACATCCAAATCTGAAGCAATTTCCTTACATTGAATGCACATTAGAAATATCTTTGTTTGTGTGTGCCTTATTTGTCACAGTTTGTGTGAATAAAGAACCAAGAATTCAAATAGCCCTAAGCCTAACTTACTTTAATACCACAAACCAATTACAAAGCTATCAAACAAAACAAGCCTCAGGAGAGATACAAAGTCAAATTTAATGCAAGATACAAGCATCAAATTGCAGCATGTTACTTCTTACAATAAATATATTAAACAGGAAATGAATGGCTGGATTATGGTCAAAGAGGTCTTCTTTTCTCCTTAATCAGAGTAGTGGAGATCTATACGCACACAGGCACAGCTTTCTGCAGCTGCTCTATTTGTCTTGGTGCCTGTGCTGTGGAAAGAAACTGAATCAATATGTCACTGTGAGAAAGGACTAACTATGACACAGCTATGGTTTATGACACAGCTATGGTCTACCTATGACACAGCTGTGGAACGGACTAACTATGACACAGCTGTGGAATACCTATGACTACCTATGACACAGCTATGGACTAACTATGACATAGCTGTGGAATACCTATGACACAGCTCTGGTCTATAACACAGCTATGAACTACCTATGACACAGCTATGGTGTATGACACAGCTATGGACTACCTTTGACAAAGTTATGGACTAACTATGACACAGCTGTGACATTTAACATGGCTATGAACTACCTATGACACAGCTCTGGCCTATAACACAGCTATGAACTACCTATGACACAGCTACAGACTATCTATGACACAGCTATGGATAAACTATGACATAGCTATGGACTACCTATGGCACAGCTCTGGCCTATGACACAGCCATAGACTACCTCTGACAAACATAGGGTTAGCTGTGACATAGCTATGATCTATGACGTAGCTAGCTATAACACACCTATGAACTACCTGTAACACTTTGTATACAGCAATGTTTGCATACAGTAATGTTTCAGAAGTACTGCTCAAAAAAGTCTGTCATATTTTTAAAGATTTGCTTTTACTTGTCTTGCCCCTCATTAAAGTTTTGTGTGAGATAGACTAATCTTTGAAACAGAGCATTCTGGATATTGAGAAGTTTGTCGAAATCTTCTCAGTGCATTCAGCAGAACATAACCATCTGTGAAGAGTAATCAAGACGATGTGTGTACTGCAAAACCAGTACTCAACATGTATAAGTTATGAAATTAGCTTCAGATTTACCATGAAAAATTTGCTCATTAAAAATGCATTAAATGTGAAAAGGATCAGTTGATGCTAAATGGAATAGCCGAGAAGTCATTAATGGAGACTTACCCACATCTTCTTAGAGTCAGCAGACAGTCCGCTTCCTTTCCTCTCACTATAACATGTGGAAAAGGAAAGCTTGATAACCTAAGAAGATGCTGAAATTTAAATGATATTAACATTAGAACATTCCAACATTTGCATTATATCTCTCTAAGTAGGAGCTCAGAGTGTGCCGCATTCAGTGTCCCGCGTCACTGTGTTGAGATAGCCAATCAAGATACCAAGTTTGCACAGTGACTCTCTGGAACATCCAATCAGCATATTTCATTAAAGATGAAAGGGAGTGAGACAGGTAGCTGATGCTCTAGCAGTTAAAACAACCTGCAAGGCGAGAAGACACCATTACCCAGCTAATGAGGCCATGCAGGAGCGGGTGGATCTGTGTGTGAGGGGGAGGGGCCAGGTCTGTGGACTAGGGGGAGGGGCCAGGTCTGTGGACTAGAAAAAGAGCCCTGAAAAAGAGTCAGACAGAATTGCTCTGTGACTCTTTCAGGCGGTTGCCATGTTCGCTCTGTGTGAAGCTAACATCACCGAGGAGAGCGAGCACACGATTATGTAAATGAACAGAGCCCTCTCACCCCAAGACTAAAGAGGTGCTTGATTGCTTTTAGAGAACTTTCAGTGGCAGATGTTAAACCTCTGAATGGTGCTATCCTCTGCTGTGCATCCTTACCTTACAACCTGCACTGCACCAGAAAACATCAACAACTGTCAATGAATTTACCTCCTGAGACTTCCGTTACATGACTGTTAAAAATTAAAGAGATCAACAAAACATCTTCTCTTTGTGGAACCAGTACCTGCAATTTAAATAGCTAAATAAATAGGTAAATGATTTTTTTTATTGTAACATTTAGCCTTACATGTAAATGTAAGTATACCTGCGTTAAAGAAGTTGTGATTCATCACTTCAACATATGATCAATAGCTTGTACTAGGCTATAAATATTTATGATTTGTGTACCCTCTCCTTAGGCTAACATTAATTCTCACCTGTCATGAAACTACATGTGCTGTAAATGAACAGGCTCCCAGTTGCCCACACTGGCTTTGACTCTGTCACCATTATTTAGCAATGTGCAGAGCTAAGGAGTCAAATAAATTAAATTCACTGAAATCCAATCGAAGGCTTTGGGTGTTCAATGCACTTAATGCATCACTTTCTGACAGGACGACAGGCTAATGGGTGTCACACTGCCGTTTGCTAATGAAATGCAAACAGCATGGAGAGCTCCGTATAAGGAGTCTGAGAGTCTGATAAAGACCCAAGTCTGACAGTCTGATAATGCACTGTTAATGATACTGTTACTTCTAATTGAGCTCTCATACTGCACACGTTTCAGTGTTACCATCCCAGTCACTTCGCTGACCGCTCAAGAACATCTAATAGCTGTGTCATTATGTCCAAAAGTCACTGTTATAAGCATGAACATCCACATATGTGACGTTAGCGGTATCAGACTACAGGCACATGTAAGAAATGAACGTCTTAATACAAGTCTGATATTGATTGATCTTCATTTACGTGCAGTGCAATATATGTACCAGAAGACTATTTCTAATTCAGTGCTGAAGAAAAATATATTATTTGCCTGCATTGTTTTTTTTTGTTGTTTTTTTTTGTTTTTTCTTTGTGTCACTAATACTTTATTATAAGCTTTAGTCAATGTCTTATTCAAGTTTTACTCTACTTTAGAAGGATCAGTAGGAAATTAATACCAGCCAGCCTAGTGGAACCTCAGTAATAAAATGAAATGCCAAAAATTGCTGTGTTTAAAACTGGGGAATCACATAAGCTGTAATTTGAATGTGAACAGAGCTCCGTAATGTCCTATATGAATAATTTCAGTTAAAGCCAAAGCAGAGACTTTCTTTCTTCATGTCTCTCTTTTACAGATGGATCAAGCTGACTGTGCTAACTGAAATTGTGTAGTTTTACTCAACATACATTCATTTACATTTTGACATATTTGGTTCTTTTTAAACTCCTCTCTGTCTGCTGTTAAGCTTGGATCTAAGTCTGCATCTGATGTCGTAGGACTACGGGCTGGTTCCTGGCTCCTGTAGGATGTATAAATCCTCCCTCCTGCCTCCTGATTGAAACACCGGTCACGTGATTCCAGTGAGTGACTCATTAGGGGATGCAGAGTGGCTGGGTTTGCTGTGGCTAACTGGCTGGTATACAATAGAGAGAGCGGATGGAGAGAGAAAACCTGTAATCTGTCCAGCATGATGACAACTCAGCGATGCTGAAGAACCCGCTCTGGATTTTAGAGGCTCCTATAGATACTCAAGGTTTGGATCGGTAGCACAGTGTATGTCTTTGGTTGGAGTTTTATGCTTTTTGAAACAGTTATGGCTGCTGTCCTGTGTATTCTAAGCCTGGACCATAACTGTAAACCTGGACTCTAGTCTTTATGGTAACTCCTGTAATGTTAAATATAAATGACAATGATACAAGATTAGATTCTCGACCTACAAAGTAGAGGTTGAAAATAAACCTTGCTGTTGTGAGTTAGGTAGCAGTTATATATTTGAAGTCCTATAGATATCTGTGTTTTCTTCACACATCCAAAACAGCTTGAAAATGGTTTTAAGTACTAATTGAGATCTCAGTGATGGTACTCCAAATCCATATATAACTTTGCATCTGCACGAAGGGAAACATAAAGCATATTATATTAAATCCTTGCTACTTGAAAACAGAAAAATAAAGGGATGGTGTGTCCTGCATGATAAGAATCACGGAACGTAAAAGTAAGACAGTATTAGTAATTTATCAGTTTAAGCTCTGCTTGCTAAAGTGAAAGTAAACCAGTGAAGCAGTGTAAGAGGAGACGGCAGAGGGTAACGTTCAGATGAACTGCTCTTCGCTCTGCAGCTCCGAGTTCTCACTGTTGTCCCACTGCAGGCAGATGATCTGGACAACAGCTTCTCTGGAAGCTTCTGGGCTGGGCCTCCTCACCTCACTGAGGAGACAGTGTGGATTAAAGAGGAAGGACTTATTTGGAAGGAACAAACCTCCAATGAGACGCCTCTCCAGCCTGTTCCAAAGCTCCAGGCAGTGGGGATCATTGAACAGGGTGGAAGGTGAGACCCTGGGGGGTGGAGGAAAGACCCGACTGGTTATTTCACTCGTCTCATGATCAAGGCATTCACACACACCCGATGGATTCTGTTAATAAGACTTGTTCAGTTTGCTTTAGCCTTGATCCTTCACCACCTCTCCAGTGAACCTGTCCTCACTGGGTGATTAGAAACAGAACCAGTGTCATGTGTGCTTTGGCCTGGATGGCTGTAGATGACTGTAAGTATAGCACAGGCGAGCAGTGGTCAGTAAGGGAGCAGGAAGTAAAAAGCTTGTCGAAAGTTATCTGCTGTGCACATAATACGAGCATAACACTTCTTTTATTTGAGCTGTAAGATGAATAACAGGTCAAATTTGTCTGCTCCAACGTACCGCAGTCTTCACACTTCTTGATCCGGTTATGGGGGAGGTGGAATGATGTGATAGTCCACAGAAACTCTACATCTTAGAGGATAATTATCAAATGCAGAAAAAAAGTATTTTAAATAAGTATTTTTAAATAAATTTTAGTAAAGTATTTTAAATAAGTTGCATGTCCCTATAGTACACTTTAAAATCTTAACACCAAAATAAAATCTATAAATGGAGTTGTTGCGTTGATTACAGAAATAATACATTTAAAATGGGTTGATATATCTCAACATTTATTTCTTTAGTTGTTTAGCTCAGGTGTCAGATAGCAGCTGTATCGACTGCACAGATGTGCTGTTAGCTGCACTGCTCAGACGTTTAAGCTGACAGCTCATGGCTGAGTGTCTAAGCGTGGGAGCCTGTATGACATCAGATATGCTATTCACTCCTCACACTAGCTGCCCATTGTTGGAATGACTTGTCTTTTTACTAAAACACTTTTAATAGATCCCCTTTCTATGTGGTCACCCTTATTCGTTTTTCACATTCCTCTCTCTCTATCTCTCACTCTTTCTCTCCTTTTGGAGCGGCTGTTTCATCGCGGCATTGAATGGAGTTCTCGTACTGACCTCTAGTGTTTATCTTAAGAAAGAACATCTTTCATGAAACCTGTAACCATAGGAACAGATTGACTTACATAGTCTTTATTCTAAAGATGTCAAGCGTAACATGTGCAGTGTTCTCTACACCTTCCACTGAGTATCTCTGATTGTCTTCTATGGTAATCTTGTATTTCAGATTGTGAGAATTTGAATAAAGTGCTTGTCCTACACATTACTGAATCTTTTTTTTTTTTAATTCATAAGAGAGCAGAGAATAATCATGTTTAACAAAGCAAAATGTGAATTTGGAATGGCATGCTAAAATGCTAAAAAAATGCTAAAAACTTTTTTTGTTTGTTTTTATAGTCTCTTATGGAATTAACTGTCCTGATCAAGTATTTGGATTCTTCTTAAAATGCTTAAAATAATTACTATTTTCTTTGTAAAAAAAAAAAAAAGAATCCCAAGTCTCTTGGGTTTATTCTCTTCAGCAACATGTGAGGAATGAGAGTGAGTCTGCCAACACGGTAACTAAGGTTAGAGGCTGTGTGTTTAAAACATGTCTGTCAGAGGCATTAGCCGCAGAAATCTTCAGAAGCGTTTTCCGTTTGACTGAGGGAGCAAAGCCAGTACGCTGCCAAGCACTGGGAAGGCCTGTGTTTCTTTGATTTACCCTGGAACCCAAACACAGAGGCCCCCCGTTCAAAGTCTCATTGTGCCGATTGTCTTTGTGAACTCGGCCATATGCTGCTTCTTTGTTTATTTCCAGTGAACTGAGTGTAGAGTAATTCCACGTGGCATTTTGGTTTCGTGTGCCATTTCTGCCAGTCCCCCCCCCCCCTCGTCTCTCTCGCTCCCCTACAGTAAACACTGTTTAACCACGTAAACTAAAGACCACGAATGACATTTGGGACTGAGAGAGATACGCAGCCTGACTGCCGATGTGAGGGAGCTCTCCTTGGCCCACAGCACAGGAGCTCCTCCTCTATGGTGAGATATACCCAGCCCCCTCTCCGCTCCCCAGATAATAAACTGCATTTATGTGCTTCACGAGTGGAATCTCAATGTCTGAGCCACTCTGCTTGTGTGCAGCGCGATTCACAGCCCTTAACCCTGTCGGGCATTCCAGGTGTTTGTGGAGTATGAAAAGCTCCTATCTGCTGGAAATCAGATGCAAAAATGCAGTGTGTCTCCGTGGACGCTCTCCGTAACGATGCTTGGTTAAAGAGCTCTTCACTGTGGCTCTGCCCTCATTAGCATGGGGAGGCGGTTCACACAAGGATGCCAGAGTGGGCACAGATAAGAGAAATAAGGGTAGAATAAAGGTGAGGTTTGCGATGGGTTTCTAGGTTTTTCAAAGACAGGTTTATGAAGACACAGGTCTGTGTGCTTGTTACCTTTATTATGGTCTGTTTTTTAAAGGTGGTGTGTAGATAATGGTTCTGCTCTGACACCACAAATGTCAAAAGTAAAGTAACCAGATTTTCCAGGTCTGTGGGATAAATATCTGCAGTCAGTACTAGATTTAAAACCTCATTTACTAAATACAACCTTGATCGCTGATGGTGTTTAGGTATCAAGGGCAGAGAATTGCTGATGTAAAACACCACTTACAGAGCACCTTTACTTTAATGTTAACAGTGCATCCTTGTGGACTGTTCAGCCTGCTAAACGTGTGTGAGTGAGTGCTGCACTTGACTGTACCTTCTCAACACATACACCACCATGTCAGCATCATGTGTCACAGTTGTACTAAAGAATCAAATAGTAAAGGGCTTTTCACAAAAGGGATACACGAAAGCATGCAGATTAAATTAAGTTAAATTCTATTTTATTTATATTGTGCTCAGAGAGCCAGTTTCAGCAGCCAAGGATCAGTCCCGCACCTTGGGCCGCCACCTGAGCCACACTGCACAGAACTCCCATACACAGGTGGTGGGTCCATGAGAGTGTGGGCTGAGCGCAGCCAGGCCCCACCCCCAGGCCATGCCACCTGGATGCTTCCCTAGGGAGGTGTTCCAACAGGGAGGAGACCCCGGGGGAAGACCCAGGACATGTTGGAGAGATTACATCTCTTAACTGTCCTGGGAACACATTGGTATCCCCCCTGAGGAGGTGGAAGAGGTGGTGGGGGATAGGGAGGCCTGGACCTCTTTGCTTAGGCTGCTGCCAACCTGGACTTTGATAAAGGGTGGAAGATGGATGGATAGATGGATGGATGGATGGATGGATGGATTATATAGTGCTTTTAATGAACATATAACTGATATCACAGTTTACAATAAACTAAATATAGGGTTCTTAGATATGGATATATCTTTTCAACAAGTGAATCTTTTTACCTATTGAATCTCTTCATGAAGTGAATATTTTTATCAAGAGAATTTCTTCACCAAGTGAGTGTTTTTATCAAGAGAATTTCTTTACCTAGTGAATCTTTTCACCAAATGAATCCCTTTACCTAGAGAATCTCTTTACCTAGTGAATCTCTTTATCTAGTTTTTCCCTGCAAATCTTCCCATTAGTTGACAGCTTCTCTCCTCTCCACCCCAGTCTTGTTGACATGTTCCCTTGCAGTGTGATTTACAAGTTCAACTTCCATGCTGAAAAATGGAAAGAACAGTCCATTCAATGCCTGTCGCTTGCTGGTTGAAATCTGGCGTCCTTGTACTGGACTGGTAGTGCGAGGAGTTTTACTGATGGTTACTCAGGGAGTCTGATGACTTCAGGGAGTCTGGAGTCTCATTACTCACCGAGACCAAAGCTGATCACGCTGGAATGGCCCAGTAACAAAACTAAACGTGTAGCCACGCGACGCCATCATAATTCTACCAAGATATGGATTCAAACGTTTGCAAAAAGCAAACGTTTCCCTTTCCTTTCCCTCTTTACCTTGTGGCCTGGTAATTGACCATATTCCTGCAATAGCAGTAGCATATTAGGGTTTGAATGAGAGCTCAGAGAGGAGAGAGGTGTGAGTGAACAGGGAGATTATTCAAAAGGCTTCTTTCTCACTGGCTTTATGTTCACCAGATGGTTTGTATCATTGGTTATAAGGCCTGAACAAGCAATAAAGTTCCTCACTGTCATGTTCCACATTCTAAAATTCAATAATGGCCATGAGAGTTCAGCATATTCTTGTTCCTTTAGCAGTCTCAGTGAAATATATGTATATACATATATTTCATTGTGGTTAAAATATTAAAATACTTACCAGCAAATATACCACTCTGTACCACCCCGTAGCAGGTTATGTTAGCAGGGTACATGTGGATAGTAACTTCAACATGCCCTAAAGCCCTAGGAAGAGTTAAGGAAGTATTCACAGTTTCACTATTGCATTTTTAAAAGATTCACATCTGTTACAAGCTCACCATTTCAGAACAGCTTTTGATATAGGCAGTTCGAATTATTGCTTCTCCCTCACCTAAGATCTGTGATTTACCCACATGTGCATCAAAGACTTTCATAGATATTAGACATAACTTGAATTCTCTCCTTCACACACAAGAGCCAGGTCGTGTGTGTGTGTGTGTGTGTATGTTATTATCTGTGTTTCAACACAGATATGATTATGAGTTATATGGCCTCGCTTTGACCCGTCTCTCTGACAGGAGACACATCAGTACAATTCTCTGGTGTCTTTAAAAGGTCCAGCAGAAACAGTCTCTCTGCTCAGCTTGTTGCAAAACTGGCCAATCCCGTCATCTCCGGCACAGTCAGGGTGCGAGTTAAAAGCTCTTCCAGATGTCATCTCTGTGTGTCTACAGCTGCAATTGCTGCAGCTCAGCATAACGGGCATGACATGCCTAGAGTTACTTGATGACACTACACTTCAAAATATAACATGGGATGGAAGAGACATTCATGTAATCATCAGCATGGCCTAGGGGGAAGGGCATGTTTAAAGCACGGATATGACATTTTGCACACATTCCAGGCCAGTTCTTTAGCGGAATGTCTCATCTTCTGCAATGAGATGAAATTCCAGAATTTAAGCAGATTTAGGTCAGCTCCATCAGTCATGCCAATCTCTCGACGCCTATGGCATGGTAATAAGGAGCGGCAAAAAAAATGATTATTATTATTTTTTGTCTTAAAATAATTTTCCCAAGAATTTCCTACATTATGACTTTGTCAGTGTGTTATTGTGAATCTCTTGTTCATTTCATTGCTGCATCCATTTGCTTTAAATAAATACCAAGATGTTAGTATAAAGACAAACGTGAACGTGAGAGACGCATAAAAAGGGGATGCATTTTCTAGTTCTAAATACATAATTCATAAATCACAGAATAATTCCCCTCCTGTGGCTGTGCGCCTGGAGAATGAAGGAAATCACAGCACATAAACCCTTCCGTGTCCTTCCTGGAGTCTTAGTCACAGGAGACACTGGAGTCTGGTCCTGCAATGCCCCAGGCAGCCTTGCATTAAAGAGCTCATTCTGAGCCTTCACAAGGAAAGAGTCTCATTTACAACAGAGAGGATTTAAAAATCAGTGGATTAAGCACTTCAAAATGTATGTGCTATCACAAACACTCTTTTCCTGAGCATGTCGGTTTCTCCAAGTTTTCATGGGTAAGGCATATATCAATATCGTTATATTGAGATTGATATTGAGATGAACCTTTTATCTGTTTACAGTTTTAGCATAAAAAAATTAATTTTAAGAAGTTAATATCTTCTTTAAGCATACTGCTGTTATGTATGTTAGCAGATAAGAACACATGAACCTGTGTTAGAAGTTATGTCAGCTATGTTATGTGGCTGTAGGGAAAAATACTTTCCTCTGAGATGTTTGGGAATGGTAAAACTTGGTTGTAAAACTAGCCAGCAAGATAGTAAAACTTAACTCAGCAAGTTTTACATAAAACACTAGTTCATACTGCACTGGCAGAACACAGAAAAGACAAAAAAAAATCGCGTTAGCTTTAGAAACCTCAGTGCTAATACACGTAAAGACATGTAGCAGGGTCCCAATTATGAACCATCACACAAATCTCATCTGGTTCATTAAAAACTGGAATAAATGAGTGTGCTGGTTCTGAAAACCCTCTTGGAGTGTGATAATTCATTACACTGTGACACCTCCTATTACGACCACGGTTAATCACATCTTACACACGTTTTATCAAACACTAATATGGTGGCAAGCATGAGAAAACAAACAGCACGTAATGGCTTTCCTGACATTTACAAAGGTTTCAACAAACTTGTATCTAATATTTGCATTTTTAAAATTAAGATGGTGCAAATTGGAATAGCAAGAGTTTGATTTATGATCCACCACCAGGCCCGTCTTACAGTCTGGGGCCGGCAAATTAATTGCAATACGTGCATGTTTAATTATAAACCTCCCTCCTGAAATGAGATTAATTATTATCTGTATTGGTTACAGGCCACCTTAGCTAATCAATTACCTCTACCTGTCCCTGTGTCTTGAAGGCTGCAGTTTCTTTGAACACCAGCCTCAGGTGTTCAGTGTTCCTGGCAGAAATACTAAACACTGTAACAGATGCACATGGGGTTGTGTCCGGTGGGACACATCCAGCAGATTTCAAACTAGCTTTGAATACATCTGGTTTTTCAAGCCCTGTCTCTCTCTTCCCAACCTCTTTTAAAAGATTTTTAATTGAATGCATGTGGAAGAGATGATGTTTATCTTGCTGTTTGTTTTGTAATGTTTTAATATTTATTTATTTTAGTCTCTTTGCTTTTGTTTTCTTTTAAAAATGTGCTTTATGAGCTGTTCTTGTTCCTGGGATACTCTGACTGATCAAACACAGGGAAGAACTGATGAAGCGCTCAGTGCCTGTGATTACTTCAGATTACCTGTAGATGGCAGTGTTGATGCATTTTGACCCACATTACCAGAACAGGAATTTTGCCCTCCCACCCCCTACCTCCCCCACACAAGTGCATGCACACGCAAGAGTGTTGTACAAACACGAAATATATGCTACTCATATGTGTGTTTTGTTAGAAAGAAATGTGTATTTATATGCCTTCAAGTCTTTTCCATCCGTAACACTCAAGGTCAGAGGGCAAGTGGAATCAGTTATTTCAGGAGCTAGTCTTCAGAATTGCAGTTTAAATGAGGGCATAGTGGAAGTGAAATTGGTTCTGTTAGCAGGCATACTTCAGGACTGCATCTTAAATTAGTATTTTTGTGCGCTCTGGGTGCAGCTATGGCAAATATCATCTGAAATGTTCATTTATACCTTTTCTGAACAGTGGTCTAATGTCAAGAGGTATTTTACTGTTTAATTTGGACAGGCAAGGGGTCTGATTTTGAAGGACAGCTGTCAGCCAGGCAGAACACTGGATGTACACTGGATGTACACTGGATGTACACTGTGAATTTTGCACAAATTCCTGTAACGAGAGACACTGAAATGTCAAAATATCATGTTTGAAGTTTTTTTCAGAACACTTTCAAGGCACAGCAATGTTACAAATGAATGGTAAACACATGCTTTTTTCCTCCGATGTTAGGCTGGCATAAACTGCCATTCACAAGTGGGTTTTTTTTGTTTCAGTTTTTTTTTTTTTTTTTTTCCACTACACGTTCTGCTTCATTCACCCTTTTTTTCAGCTGTGTTGCTGTGTAATGTCTGAACTGGAAGTGCTGCTCCTTCCTCATTGTGCTTGAGATATGAGATACAATAGCAATTCTAAAATTTTCTTCCATTTGCCCCTTTCCTGACAGCCTTTTCTTGCCCTACTTTTAAGACGGCCAGGTCCCTGGTAAAGCGCCTGAGGTAAACAAAGTCCCCTCTCTGCATCACACACTGGGCAGATGACCCACTTACTCCATGTCAGTGAGACAGGGCCCCAGAGAGCGGACGTGTGTGGCCGGGAGACCGAACCCTGACCCACACCTACAGATGTTCACCAGTGGGGATGGTGGTGTGTGTTTTCACTCCAGCACCAGCAGATGGGTTAAACCATTTCTCTCTCGTTCCCCTTCAGTTGACATTGACTGCTTCGCCGTCCTTTCTGGTCACCTTACCCGTCTCGGAAAGCTTTGCTCGTGGCTGGGTGTTTATCTGTAAACTGCTCCTCATCGTTGACTAAAGCTGCTGGAGGAGCAGAGAGGAGAAAGAGAAGGAACTGGAGCACGCGTGGATCCACACCAGCGTCAGCGGGGCGTCTCTGGGGCGTCTCCGAGGCGTGCCTGCGCATTCTGGCCCCTCCCGACTCCTCCTGGCACGCTCCGAGCCTCTCCGAACCGGCTCCACGCCCGGCTGCCAGCCCCCGGGCGAGAAAGGCGGCGCAGACCGGGCGTCGGGCGGCGTGTTCTCACCCAGCGCTGTCACCAGCTCACACGCGCCAGACTCATTACAATTAATTAGCTGCCGCCAAAAGGTCCTGGCACCTCGGAAGGCTCCGCGGCTCCCGCCCGCCATCAGACTTTGTGGAGTGTTAAATCCGGGGCGACCGCAGCACACCTTGGCGGGGAAGCGACCGGGATCGCAGTCTGCAGCCGAGCGGCCCAGCAGGCGCTGGAATGCCATCTGTTGAACAGCGGAGGAGTGTGGGATAGTTCCTGTGAGACCCAGCCTCATTAAAGATTTGGGACAAAATGCATGTGATGAATATTTACACTGATGTCGACTACTTCTTAATTCACTAATTAGTGCATTAATCACAGCGCTAATATTCTGCTTTAAAAAGGATGATGAGCGAAATGGTAGAAGGAGTAAATGAGAGAAAAACAAACAAACCGGCTTCCTGTCTGTTCGATTTCTCAATGTGCAAAGTGGAGAGAACTGACAGCAGACGTGAACAGCTATCAGACTGACCACAACTTATCTAAATGGAATCAGTCACTAGGCACTATTACATGGCAAACACACCCGGGCAGAGCATCCTGGGTGGGCCTGGATGGGAGCAGGAAGTGCTCCCAGCACCTGCCCACACCCCCCCCGGCTCAGACCCCGTTCACTCATTCGGTTTCCTCCCAATCACGCCTGCAATACTCCAGGGCCCCTCCTTGCTATCATACGCCATCTCCAATGCAATTCAAAAGACAGATGCTCTCAGGGGTGGCCTTGTCTTGAAAGTGAAGATCAGAAACACAATGGGTTCTCTCGAGCTGCCCACACAGCCCTTCAGAGCTGGAGAAAGAGCTGATGATTTTTGTGGGAGGAGGCCGACAAGCTTCATTCATCCATTGGTTGAGGGACGGCTTGACCTGATGCTCCACTGCCCTCTTCTTCTGCTCTGCTCTCCACAGGCTCCGCCCCATCCTGTTCTAGAATGGGTTGTCGCAAGCTAAGCATTCCGTCTTGCTAGAAAATGTATTTTAACCCACACTGCTTGTCTAAATGCTAATATCTTGCTAATAAACTATGCCATCAATAACTTACTGATCATCAATAAGCTGATCCTTAAATCATCTATGAATATTTAGACAGTCAAACTGGAGTAGCAGCCAAGTTTTCCAGGAGAACACTGTTACACACACAGCCTGTAGTCAGTCTACATACCAGGAGAAAGTGTTCATTTCCAGAAACCATATACACTCCTTAAATCAAAGTGCTATAGAGGTTTAAAGGGTTTCAGTGAGACCACGCCATTTTGCCTCATAAATATTCATAGTGAACTGTTGCACTGCTGAGGCTCCTCCCTCCTTCATCCCTGCAGAATGCGTCAGTCCTTGATAAGAGCGGTGCCCATTTCACAAAAGTGTCAAAGTCCTGCTCTGTTTCTTCAAAGTCTTTCAGGGAAAGGTTCACAATGGATTAGGAATTAGCAGAAGGTAAATATCAGCCCAGCTTCTAGTTGAGGAAAGGGTGATCTGAAAACACTAGGAGTATCGAGGTTGAACAAACACGACACGTCACATTTCTGTGAGCGTTTGGGCACTCAGACTAGCTCTGCTCACTACATCTCAGCCGCCACAGACTCTACCAGCAGCAATACATGTGTGTGTGTGTGCGTGTGTGTAAGGAATAGACAGAGTAATAACGAGAGAGAGACAGAAAGAAAGATAAACAATCAGAGAGAGGAAGAGAGAGAAACAAAGCACGGTTGTACATGTACACATCCGTGTGTGTGTTTGTGTGTGTGTGTGTGTGTGTACACATCCATGCGTGTGTGTGTGTACACATGAGCAGTAGACAGAAGAGCACAACCCTGGACTCATGCCAGCAGCTCACTGGAGCGGGTACAGAAAAGCCTCCCCTCTCCCCTCGCAGTGGCAGGCCTAACCAAGCAACACGCGTCATAAAAAAGGTGCGCTGCAGAATGGCTGGTGAAACATCCAAAGTCACAATGGATCACAAAAGAAAAAGAGAAGAACCCTGCAGAGAGACAATAGTTATAACAATTAGGACGATTATAACAATGTAGTCGGTATGGTTATAACAGCACAACCAATATGGATATAAAAGTACAGTATATATATACTGTACTTATACAGTATATATATATATATATAAAACAATACAGGAATTATGGGTATGACAGTAAAGTGAGTATGGTATAATCAAGATGGTTCAGAGTAGAGAAAGACATCTTGTACAAATTAGTATTTTAAAATAATGTCATTGGTAATAATAATACATCATGGGGATGCTCCAGGTCAATTACCATCACAGTAATTATTTTACAACACGGTGTATTCGATAAAGTGTCTTTATGTTACTATTCACCTGAGGACTGAATTTTTTTCTTGCTCCCTGCCTCTGTTCCTCTCTCCTTCCCTCTGTCTCTCTCTCCACCTGTCTCTCTTTATGTCCCTCTGTCTGTCTCTCTGTTCCTCTCCCTCTCCCTCTCTCTCTCTCTCTCTCTCTCTCTCTGTTCCTCTCTCTCTCTCTCTCTCTCTCTCTCTCTCTCTCTCTCTCTCTTTCTCTCTATTTTGATGCAGGATATTGTATTGCTTACATTCATAAACATGCATGTATGCCAACTGTGAAAAGATGCCAGCTGTGTCGTAAATAGAGTTACAGTGAATTAGTACCTTTTAAAAGCTTTTCTTCTCCGGCCTTGGCTACGTTCTCCCACGCTCCCTGAGCCAAAACCCTCCAGCCATCTCTACCAGTTAATCATCTATTACTGTATTAATCCCCTAATCAACCGTGCACCTGACCACATCATGTATATCAAGAGTAAATGCATCACAAACACTATGAATGACTATATAGGCTGTAAGCAGTAATGTAATATAATGCTTGTTCATGCATTTACTTCTTACAGCAGCTGCAGGTGAGATGGCTAACCTCTGACCTGTGTTGATTCACAAGAATGTGTATTTTAGAGTGGTTGGAACTCCTATGCAGGGTGTCTCTGCTTGTTTGGTTCTCTCCTGGTGATGGAACAAGATAAATATGTATTGTTTTTCCTGCCAAAATTGCTCTCATCATCTTCAGTTTGTAGAGGCTCTGCTGCTTGGAGATGGCCACTGTGGCCCTCAGGGTCTGTGTGCACTCTGAGGAGCATCTATAATGCCCTGTGTCTCCAGCTGGCTGGCAACACATCTTGATGAAAAACAAGATTTTTATATTTGCTTTATATAAGAGCCTTTGTGCCTGTGGAACACCGCGTGAGGTGGATAGTAGTGTTGGTTTAGCCTTGATCAAGAAACACACAGTCTTGGTGAAGTTTCAGCTTGGGAGCGTGAATCCATTCAGACTAAACCATCTCCAAGTAGGGACCTTCAGACCTAACTCTTAAAAGTCTTAGCATAAATACTGTCACACATCACTGGTCATCAGAGACAATGAAAGCTTAACCAATTGGTTGCTAAAATAGACGTATGATGCTCTATTTGCATATCTGCCCGGTTACAAACAGGCGCGTCTGCTGCCTCCTTTGGGTGCTGTTGGTTTTTGTGATATCTCTGTTCCTTGGTGAAGGTCCAGCAGCCAGGGTGTACCCTCCTCCAACGACCGACACGGATGCGCAAACCCTCTCACACACACACAGGCAGAGCAAATCCACAACATTTTATGTAGATTAATTCTGAACACAAATAAAGTGTAATACATGAATAAAATAATACATGAATGAAATGGTAAATAGCACATATTTACATGCAGAAACAAACAAAAAAAAAACAGCTCTCACATGAGCTCTCACAGGTTGTTTTTCTCTGCACATGTAAAGAGACGGACCAGTGTTATGGGTTTTATGTTTTGTTCAGGTATAACATTTCTGAATTTGTCTAATTTGTAGATCACATATCAGTGTACGACCACATGAATAGTAAAACGATACTTACTCTGTGCTTTAATATGAATGTCATTACACAACTCCAGTCTCACCCAGAAATCATTGCACGACGCAGTACAGGGGATTGGGGACTGGTGTTATTTCTCCCAATGATAGGGTCTCAGGTTTGAGTCCTTGTCTGGTGAAGTTTCCATGTTCTCCCGATGCCTGCATGGGTTTCTTCCCACAGTCCAAAAACTTGGAGGTTAGAACAATTGGCTGTCCAGAAAAATTGCACAGGTGTGAATGAGTGTGTTTACATGTCCGGTGATGACTACTCTAATAAAATCATCCTGTGTGTGTGTGTGAATGACTGTGTCTCAGTGTACAGTAGTGGATGATGCTCTGTCCTGGGTGGTGTCCTCTCTCTCCCTATTCTGTTCCTGATGCAGTCGCCCAGGGGGCTGTGGTTTCTAGTTGAGAGTACACTGTGTGCAGTATGCAGTTTCTTTTCACAGGCATGTGTCTGGATGTAAAAGTTGTGTGTGGATCATAAGTGTTCTTGGGCTCGAGAAAGGTTCTATATAAATGTGACTTCGTTCAAGCAAGAAATTTTTTTTTTGTGAGTCTCCAGTTTGGAGTGCCACAAAAACACCACACACACTCAAAAAACACCACACACACACACACATAAAACACACAACATATGTTTATTTCACTTCAAATAGCCAAGAGAAAGAAGGCCACTCTGACAACAATTATTTATTATTATAGATTTTTTTATTTTATTTTATTATACCTGACTTTACTCCCCTCACAGGATTTCAGGTCTGGTGTCTGGAACTAACTGACCTGACTGTACATGTAAGGATCAGGCTGTTTCTTCCTGTCACGGTGACTCCTCCCCTGACTCCTCCCCCGTCCCACGCCCATATGTGCGTATGCGTCTGTGTGTCTCCCTGTGTTATGTGTGTCCTTTTGATTCACGTCTCATTTCGTTGCACCTGTGTCTCGTCTACTGTGAGCGTATTTAATCGTGTGTATTTCGCCGTGTCTTTGTCGGTCTTTGATGACCTCCTCGCTGTTCCACTCGTAAAGAAACTGCTCGGCATCTTGCCTCACATTTTGCGTTTAGCGATTCCGATGCAACACTTAAACTTCTTGGCACAACGTCTTGCATGTTTGCATCAGCAAAACTCCCTTGCGTGCTTTAAGCAATAGGTGAGGTAACCTCCTCTCAAAGGTCTGGTCTGGGACACATTGAGTCGTGATAAAAGGTGAACGTGCACCACTGATTTAATTACAGTTTGCAACCTGTGGGAACTGGTCTGCCACTTCCTCTTTGAGGAACAGCACACCTTGGGTAAGTCACCACCGTTCTCACTGCAAGCAAACATACATTCATCTGACTCATTTAAATAGCAACTTAAAAAGCAACTTACAATTGTGACTGAATACATCGTGAGTAATGGAGGGTTAAGGCAACTGACCTAAAAGTGCCACCTTGGCAGAGGCAGGGCTTGAACCTACAGCCTCCTGATTACCTGATGAACGACGTAACTGCTAAGCTACCTCTGTACCTCACTGAGGCACAAACCATCAGCCCTCTAAACCCACCTTGCCAAAGTGAAACTCAGCTCGCAGCCCTGCTTGAGCCTTTGGTCAGTTCCTTACTCCTGAAACAAAAGTTGCCGTAGTGCTAAAGTTTCCTTTTACTGAAGGTCGTTTGGATTTTGCACTCCATACACAACACAAGTCACCTTCTCTGTCACTCTGTGTCGGGGGAAAGGGCTTAACCGACTCTCGCATGCACTAAGCAGCACGACTGCTGACTGTCCCGAGGAATTTGTCACTTTCTAAATTCAAATCACTCACTGGACTATGAAGACTAGAGGGGAGACAGGATTGGAATGGGCATGGGGGTTTTATCACATCACCCCAATCCCATTAGAGCTGGACCTACAGAAATGAAGGAGGGCATTATGCTGCCTTAACACAAGACAGGATGTGGAGGGGTTCTTTGATGGGGGTCAAAGAGGATATCCCCAGTTTCCAGGCCTGACTCTGGGCTTCCACCCGCAGTGCAGATTTGCTGAAGGCAAAATGTATCATTACCAGATCTGAGCGCAGAGAGAGCTGAGCGGAACAGGGCAGGTGGCTGAGCTGTCTCTCCTGCCCCTCTGTGGGGTAATACGGCATGCATGAGATCACAGGCCCTGTCCACAACACAACGGAGCAGAGCCTCACTCTAGCCCGTGGCCAGTGTTTCAGCTCTGGAGCACAGAGCCCACAGTGGTAACTGCGGTGTATAATTAGCCGTCTTCTCAGTGGACAGAGATATTTGGGTTACGACAGCCACTCTTACTAATGTCCTTACATATGGATGTAAGATGAGCATTTGGGAAAGCTGAACAGAGTACTGACGTTCTTACCTATGATTGTAAAATGACCATTTGGAATAGCTGAACAGAGTACTGAAGTTCTTACCTATGATTGTAAAATGATCATTTGGGAAAGCTGAACAGAGTACTGAAGTTCTTACCTATGATTGTAAAATGAGCATTTGGGAAAGCTGAACAGAGTACTGAAGTTCTTACCTATGATTGTAAAATGATCATTTGGGAAAGCTGAACAGAGTACTGAAGTT
>JAOXYF010000020.1:12300543-12323918 GCA_028565775.1 Sternarchorhynchus goeldii | reverse complement strand
AGTTGGGGGCTGATCCCTCCATGCCATTTTGAGCACCTGAGCCTTGGTCCATTTGACCGGGTTTATTTATCTTCCTCCTGTACTAGACACCCTTCCTGCTGTGCACACTGTCCTGTTTCCCAGCAATTATGTAAATGATGCATTAATGAGGTGTAATTCAGAATTCATAAAACAGCAGGGATAAACTGCTAAAAGACACAACTCCTTAATGAGAGGGAATGGGGGGTTCATCATCGAGGGGACACCAGTGCTAATGGTTTAACTGCTACTGTTTCTTATATGCAGCGCGTTTATTCCCGGGTCATGGATATTTATGACAATTTGCATCAATCAAGCAAAATGTCGGCCATGTGTTATTTCTTCCCCCGGGGGGGGGCAACAGGATTTGCCCCTGTGTGTCAGCAAATGGCTGGAGCCTCCAACCCCACCTGAACGATGATCAGCCTCACTGACACGATGTCCTCAACCCAAGCTCTAGGGAAGCGTGGAGATGTGTCTGCCTCCAAGCTGATCTCCGTGAGCGGCGTCCTGAGCGCTCTTGGGCTTTTATGATGTCACTGTGAAGGCTTTTCCACACAGCAATGTTCAAACTCAATATGTTTCTTACCATCATCTCTATTAGTCATCATGTTCTTCTCTAACATTACAGACAGCCACTTACCGCTCATAGCCATAACAACAATCTGTACATACTGATAAACAGAACGATAATAAAACATGGGGTATTGAAAGTGTGCAGAAGTAAGTCATTTTTAATCTATTTTTCCCCTTTTCATTCCTTTCCTTTAACGCTACTAATAATATCCAGGCCATTCTGCCGCAGTGGCTCTTGGTCGTGTATCAGTATGGCCTTCGCCAGTAAATCTCCGCCTGTAAACTCTTTCTCTGACCATTTACACAGGCAAAGAATAGCTTAGTGCATCCACTCCACTGTAATGTCTTAAAGCAAGTTAAAGAAATTCTATATTCTAATAGAATTATATGATCCTAGTCTGTACACTTAAGGCAAATTTTGCAAGCGTTCATATTTCAATAACGTGCTGGAATAGTATTGAATTTTAGTCCTTCAACCTATTGTGTCCTGTTTGAGAACCTAAATCAAAGTCAATAGAAGTCTTTTATTTACACCAAGGCTGTCTTTGCACTTGAGAAAAAAAAATCCAAATAAAAATCTTCTCAGGATGTACAGATCCTCATGAGTAAAAAAAAAGACCACTGGAAAATGATTGCTAAATAAATAAGACTTTTTTTTTTTCCCTTCGGTGTATGCTGCATTTGTTTTTAATAAGCTTGGCAACCGTGCGTTTTGTAGAGATGCCGTCACCGTGAAGGTTAAACGTGTCATTAATTCTCTGTTGTATAGTCGATTTGGAAATAATCTGAAGCGCATTGACTGGTGAACGCGATTGAAGTTATAGACATGTGGCAGTGAAGAGTGTGAGCAGCTTCCCAACACGTACAGATGCCCCAAATCAACAGCCCCTGTCATCACATTAACTACGCTCCACACAAAATCAATGTGGACGGACTAATAAGACAGGCCGGGGCTCCTGTTGTTGAAGTGGATAACTGGAACACGAGCTGGCTTAAGGAGAGAAACTAATTGTATGAATTATTGAGCAAACTGTCGCTCCTGAGAAATGGAGTGAAGGGTTTTTCACATGCATCCACCTGCCCATTTATTTTTCCTCCCTACTTTATTTTGCTCGAACGTTCAAACGTCTCTTAGAAGCCTCGGCAGATTGTAAATCTTCATGGGGCATCATCCTCAGTTCAGTATACCACCAAACTACCATTAGTCTTGTCATTAGGAGAAGGTAGGGTTTTTTTTTGGGGGGGGGGGGTTGTTTGTTTTCAAGGGAACACACTTCAATTTGGCAGTAGAGAGATTGGAGTATGATGCTGCCAGTCAAGTATTTCCCAAGAATTAAGTAATTCCAGAACCAATCAGATTTTACACCACCTGCTTTGGGTGTACATGCATTATAGGTAACTTGAGACGGCAGGTGTAATTGTGAATTTTAAATGCTATTCATACAGGCTTAGTTTTAACTGTGAAGGTACCATAGTGGCATTATTAACACAGTATTTCTAATTTTACTCCTGCCTGAATCCATCACGTCCGTAATTTTCCCCCAACTGCAGTTTCTTGCTTCTGAATAGTGAACATTAAATGCTAATTGCAGCAGTAAGTCTAGCCTATGTGAAGCCTATAGGAAAAGAGCTTTACCTCACTGAACTGGTGTTTCACTAGAGCTTAACTGGCATATAACTGGAACTTTACTGCATTTAACTGGTTTTTAACTGGTTTTTAACTGGAGCTTTACCACATTTAATTGGTGTATAACTGTTTTTTTTTTAACTGGAACCTTACTGCATTTAACTGGTGTTTAACTGCATTTAACTGGTGTTGGAAATTTTGGTGTTTAACTGGTGTTGAACTGGAGCTTTACCACATTAAACTAGTATTTAACCTGTGCTTAACTGGAGTTTTGCTGTATGCAAATGAAGAAAACGTTTGACTAGTGTGTCAGCAAACACACATTATGATGAGTGAACAGTGCTGTTAACTGAGAGTTTTGCAATCTCCTAACCTTATCATTTTTACAGCCAAAATGTTTTTGCCATCCGAACCAAAACACTCCACTGCCCTCGTGGGCCTGCAAATCTATGATTTCTGAAAGTCTCGTTGTAATAAAGTAATCCTGTAATAGCTCTGTCATCCTGGGTCAAGCTTGCGCTTTAATTAGGCAGGGTTAACAAAAGGACAATGACCTGCAGACTTGAGCACAATGACGTGTGACCTCCACTAAAGGAGGAATTCATGGACCTGTCAAATAGCCATTTCCTGGTGTGATTAATGTGCTCGTGTTCATGGGTAATGTTTTCCAGGGCTTCACCTCACATGTCTGCAAGTTCAACTGTATTCATGGCAGACAGCATTTAAATCAAATGAGCGTATCTGCATTGCAAATAGCAATGACTAGTTTAAGAAGGAACAAAATTCACAGTGTGTGTGTGTGTGTGTGCGTGCATGTGCACATACATGTGCTTGCGTGTGTATGCATGCATGTCTACATGTATGTCTGCATGAGCTGGATGGGTTATAATTCCAGGGTTAAGCAGTAGAAAGTGTAACAAATCACATGCCCTAATGTTGGTAATTGGCATGACATTTTCGCGTGGAGGTGCTCTTTACAAAAGGTTCAGTAATGTATCAGAAGTCGCAACTGATCAGTTTGCATGCTTTTACTCACACGGCGACACACCATTATTTCTAATGATAAGAAATGCCTTGGGCAACTTTGCAAACCTTTCTGACCAATCAGAGCACAGCTCGCACCTCACTGGGATGGACGTGTCTCTCTCTGGCCGTTTCAAGCACGGTCTTCCGCTGTGTATTTAATAATAATAAAAGAATAAAAAGAATTATGTCTGATCCCATAAATACTAGTCTCACTCCTAAAGTAACATTCAAATATAGTTATTTAATATCCACTAACAGTTGGAAGTTTCGCAATTTGCCGCTAGGCAGAAACTGAACAGAAACGGAATAAATTTAATTCTCTTTTTTGAAGTTTACAATTTAATCAAACCTTCGCCAGACGTAAGATATTTTTACGTGTAAATATGAGCACAACAGAGCAGTGAAAGCCATCAATCAACAGATACTGTATATAGTCAAACAGCAAGAAATAACAAACACTACATACATAACACAGAAGCATTTGGACATTCCTGACTGAATGTATGTTTTTAATAGTAACAAAGACATTTTAATCTGATGGATTATGCTTAAATTTGTTTCTAAAACAAATATAAATAAATGTGTTTGCCTACATATGAACTGATGGTCAAAAGTGCCTACTTTGAACAACCTAAAATCTGAGTTAAACAGATCTTGAACACAGCATAATCACATATGTGTTACTTCATTTTTTAAAATTATTATTATTATAGAAATTACTGAAAATAAGCAATAAGTACAAACTTTTAACTGGTACTGTAGACAACAAAAATATAATAAACCATATTGCATTATAGATGTTGTGATTGAAACAGTGTATTATTTATTTATTTATTTATTTATTTGTATATGTATTGTGCCCATATTTCCCATCAGAGAATTCAAGAAATGAGTGTCTGAAAGTTAATATTATTTTTTTAATCCACATCTACCTATTGAGCTGGATAAAGCAGTAGGAAGCTTTACGATATGGCCTGTGTCATCTGAGTAGTCTTCACTCAGACTGATTCACAGGATCATTTTCGATGCAAGGCGCTGAAAATCAAATGCACGGCGGACATTCAAAACGTCGGGGATGTTAATAGATTTGGCATTTTTCCTCCAATGTGCCATATATTTCTTGGTTGAGCAAGACTTCCATTTGCATGTTAATGAAGGTTAAGGGCAGAAGCCACTAATTACAATCCAGCAAAGTCCTGGCTAATAGCGCACTGAAGACACAGCAGCGCTTCCTTAATTCCATTATGCAAATAGCAGTACGGACTGGACGCTTATGACCTGAATGGGCTTCGTGTGGTACTGGTGTCTGGCCCTCACCAAATGATTACACACACTTTGGAATTAACGAGAGGGATAAAGTGAATAATACATTTCGCCAAAATAAACTCACACTCTCCGTGAAAGAAAGATGACAGGAATTGATGTCTTGGGTGAACACGAAAGATGGATTATGTGTTACTGTTCATAATGGATGTATGGATTCCTATGGATTCCTATGTGTTTTGGTTTTTTTTTTTTTTTCTGTTTGCTTGTGAAACCTGCTGAGTTTGTATTCTAGTTTTTTTTTTTTTTTTGGTGGCTATTTTTAAAGTTGTTGAGCACTGCAATTTAAAATGTTGGAAGAAGCAAGATGTATTTATTTATTAATTTGTTTGTTTGCTTATTTGTATGTTTATATTGATATGAATATGTGTCGATTCAGCATCCTGTGTGATCAGGCTACTGTTGTGAATCACATTAGCATGGATGGATACATGTAGAGAGGAGACGTCCATGTCAGTCTGTTCTGAACATTCCTGCACAGGAACAGCTGGTTGAAAGGTGCTTTAGAAACACTTATGTCTTCCAAAGACTAATTGAGTAATGAATGAAAAAGGTGTGGGGGACAGTGAGCATTGTGAGAAATAAGTGTGCGAGAGCACAGCTGTCAGAGAAAGTGAAGCAGACTGGTAGAAGAGCCGCCAGATTCCACAGAAACGGCTCCTCAGCAAACGAATCACCTCCACTTCCACACTCAGAGCTTCTGAGCACAAATGAATCGCCTTTGTGTTCCATGCTAAGAGCTTCTGAGCACAAATGAATCACCTTTGTGTTCCATGCTAAGAGTTTCTGAGCACAAACAAATTACCTTAGCGTTCCATGCTAAGAGTTTCTGAGCACAAATGAATCAACTTTGAGTTTCAGCTCAGAGCTTCTGAGCAAAACCCATATAAAAAAAATTCCATGAACTCACCTATCACTGAGAAATAGTCTTTTAAGCTATTTGTGTTAACTGTTTTCATGTTTCTTAAACACAATATGTCCGAGGTCATAGCTAGCTGGGCATTGGTGTGTAGAGACAGAGTTGGTGGAGTGGGATTCGGGCTAGTGCTCTGTAGCTTAATACATTTACACCTGAATGGAATGAGAGTTGTCAGGTCTCTCACAGGGGTCAGATTCTCGATTAATTGGGGTGATGTACACAGTTAATTCAGCTACTGGTCATTTGTTGCGTGAGGGAGAATTATTAAAAGAAAGAAAGAAAGAAAGAAAGAAAGAAAGAGTGTCACGTTTCGCCGGGCAGTCAGCCCGCAGACCACGCCCACCAATCGCAGTGGATTGAGCGCACCTGGCGCT
This sequence comes from Sternarchorhynchus goeldii, assembly GCA_028565775.1. Lineage (NCBI taxonomy): Eukaryota > Metazoa > Chordata > Actinopteri > Gymnotiformes > Apteronotidae > Sternarchorhynchus > Sternarchorhynchus goeldii. Next base: position 12,318,055 of record JAOXYF010000020.1, on the reverse strand, counting down.
CATCACCATGCGGACTATGTAAGCACACCGCACAGCAGTTGTACATTGATTTAGCAAGTCGGACTGTGTTTATAGCCTTTGTCTCTACACGCTGCCACCAGTTTGTGTGTGCGCGCCAGCTGCAACATCGGAAGGTTTCCCCAGCCTCTGTTGATACACGCTGCTTCCGGTTCGTGTGCGCCAGCAGCACCGTTGGACTGTTCTCACAGCCTCTGTTTCGGGACACGGCGCTTCCAGTTCGTGTGCACAACCCGCAACCATACAGCTTTGCCGGGAATTGCCGGAGATTGACTGTCAGAATGGCCTGGCTTGCCGAACTGTTCACGCAGCCACTGTTGAAGTACGCTGCCGCCAGTTCGTGTGTGAGCCGCAACTACACGGTCTCACTGGTAAACCCGGAGAGCAACGGCTATGTTGTGAGTGTTTGGCCTATTTGCTTAATGACTGCTTTTTGCGCCACTGGCAGCCCTGTGTCAATAAACATTCCTGCCCGTTTCCAGTAGCGACTTTTCCTGCTTCCTCTGAATCGCAGTCACAGAAAGAAAGAAAGATTCCAACAAATACAGGAACGTGTATTAACAATTAAAGACTACAAAATTAAATGAGGCCAAGATGAAAACATGACTTAAAATGAGGACAGTAAAAACAAGACACAAAGAGGGACATCAGGCTGAAAAAAGAACAAACAACATGAGCTTAGTGGCAAACATAACTGAATATTCTAGAACACCTCCAGACAACCATAACTGAATATTCTAGAACGCTTCCTGACAAACATAACTGAATATTCTAGAAAACTCTGAGACAAACACAGCTGAGTATTCTAGAACACTCAAACATACATAATTCAATATTCTAGAACAGTCTCAGACAAAGTTCTGTTGTTTTAAAGTACAGTACCTTAAAGATCACAGGTTTATTGGCAGGTGCCCTTAGAAATACATTCAACTTACCCCACAGATGTGAAACCAGCAAAAACCACTAAGAAAGCCAAATTAATTCATTAAGAGGTTTCTATCTCTGACACTGATGTCAGAGAGGTTTAATTCCAAAGTGCCTTCAGAGACATAAAGCATGAAGGATCTGCCAGAGATGGTGGAGTCCATGTCACTAAGTGAGAGAAATCTGAACAAGCCCACATGGATAATTATTAACACAATCTAGTGAGGATTTTCACTTTATTGTTTTTTGGTTCTTTTAACCACTAGAGGAGCACGCCTGAGCAAAGAACATTCTAATCGTTAGGAAGAAAAGTCATTGTTCTTCAGCTAAGTTTAAAGCCCCTGCCATAAATGACTCAACTTCTTCATTACTACAGGAGATGGGGAGAGGCTCAAAATGAACATCTCAGCTTCTGCCGACATGCTTTAAAAGGGGGAAAAAAGATTTGATCCCTTTCGAAGATTCAGATGGCAGCTTTATTACAGTCCCTGGTTTCACTGAAAACATCCAGCTGGGTTACCATGGTAGCTGCCTGCATCACTGGTCTCCTGTTTCACCACGGACTTCGGCAAAGGCAGTTTACCTTTCCTTACTGTTTGTGTGATGATGTGTGAGAGCACACAACATTAGGCACACTGGATTTGAATCGTGTTTCGTAAAATATCACTGCATCATAAAACATAAATGTGGAAAGGCAGTAGAGTCTAAAGTTGATACTGCTGATGCTGCTCAGTCATATCAAACTAGCTGGTTTTGCACAAAATTGTTTCTGAAACTGGAAACTTTAGTAACATTTATATTATTATTATTATTATTATTATTATTATTATTATTATTATTATTGTTGTTATTTTGAGTAGTGGTATTTTGTTGTTGGTGTTGTATTTGTATTAGTACTACTACTACTACTACTAATAATAATTTTTTTTTATTCATTATAATACAAATCATAAATATGCTTTGTTCAAATTACTCTTATTTTGTATTTTTTCATGTGCTTGGGTTGGTTGAGTTATGTAAACACGGAAATATTACTTCTTCAAGGTCAATACAATATAAAAACAAACTAAAACAATGCTTAAGCACATGCACAGGTTTCCAGTTAATCCTGCTGTAGTCAGAAAGAAATGCAGGGTTCAACTATGTCTTATTGTTGGCATTTGAGTAGGTGCTGCTTTGTTCACTTTAAAATGTGTTCTTCTGTGTATTCAACACTGATGACAAAAGGTGGAATGTGATATCTTGGAATGTGATATCAGGTCGTGAGAGATGGAAATGACACGGCCCTTTTCTGTAGGATGCCTTTGTAATGTTTTCGATGCCAACCAGACGACGTTTTGTCCTTTTAGGTGATAACACGTGAAGTGGTCTCCAGCGCTATAATGATGGTCATGTTTCTTGACCTCACATGCCCTCTAACGGCTGTGTCGTCAGTCCCTCACGTCCCTGTAAGACGCCTGGTGCTCCGGACAAATGGGATGGGATGCCAGGTGAGTGTGGTGTGAGAAATTCAGCGAGAGAGCCAAGAGACCTTCAGTTCTCTTTGACATTTAGTCTATAGGCTCAGAGAATTACCAAACGATATCAAAGCTGGTCAATAGCACAAGCATTTCTCTGACAAACCCTTCGGGCTTCAGCTGCTGCCGTAACTACACTCCAGCTGTTCTTACAAAACAATTCTGGTTGCGTTTTCAGTAAATATGGGTGAGAAGCCGAGGGCCCTTGTGTAGTGAGTGGACGTGATCTGGGACATCGATGGCTCCAGGTTGCTGTAACATGTAAATGAAGGTTGTGTTATTTCTCACCTGATTGAGTTTCTGCTGGTAATCAGAATGTCTCTGTTCATCAGAAAGGCTTGCTTATGATATGAGTGCAGGCCAAACTGAGAACTGTACATAATTCAGATTGTTGCAGATGATCTCCGTTATCAGTTTTAAGTAATGTACTACCATAAGCAGGTCGTAGTTACGCAGTGGTATATGCTGTCTGGGTGGTGTTCACCATTAGCCACAAGCTAGCATTCAAACTTCATTATTTAAGCTTTTCTCTTACTGATGGTTATTTCAGAACTTTCTACAAAATGCCAACTGCTGGAGATGTACAAGTCAATGTCTGAGTGTTTGTCTAATGCAGAATGATAGCAAGCCTGTACACACAAAGAACCGTGGCCTGTCTGGTCTTCTTCTTCTTCTACATACTGTGCTTCTGACTCTGAAGAAGAGGAGGAAGAAAACAATTGCGCGAGATGTGCCGGGCTCGTCTGCAGTCCAACCACGCTGTGGGTCTTGACGTGTTAAACCTGATGTGTGATGCCGGCTGAATGTCGGAGCCGTGACTCTGAAACGCTGCTGCGCTGAGCAATTCAGCGGCGTCATTCTCTATTAGGGGCCAGAGCGAGAGGGCCCGTCCTGCCTCGCTCGGCCACAGCGCCCGTTAGCGAGGCAGACGCCGCCTCCTCCCAGCTCCCCCTCCCCCTCCCTCTCCCTCCCACGCCTCAGTCATACAAATGACCTCCGTCTTTATTCTGCGTGAATTCGCTCCCCGGTTCAATGTTTATTCATCTCTCCACGTTTCACTTGTCCGTGGCTCCTTCTCACACTCCCTTGCCTTCAGTTTAAGTGTGTTTGTCTCTGGTTGAGCATCGTGTCACTTCCATGACGGATCTGTAAAATATCTGCCTTCCCACGTCAGACCTCTGCTTGCCAGAGAGGACATGCAATGAGAAGTGATTCGACTGGCCCTTTAGAACACCACTGTTACACTGTAACAGCATCCCAGGGTGTAACATACAGATGAGTAAATTGGTATAGTGAATTTTATCGATATTTCCATAATGGAAATCAGAGTACTAATGCATCCAGAGCCAGTGTGGAATAAGTACAGGCTGCTTGTGTTGTTACACTGTAACACTGCTTGTGGAATGCAAATGTTTTAGCTATTAAAGTGATAAAAAGCTCATCAATCTAAGGCATTAAAATGTGAATATCATTGATTTTTCAGCAGAAAATTACTCTGAGCGAATCAGGTCACTGATCCCGTTACTCTTGATACAGTGTGCAGGTTATAAAACGTGCAAAAGCACCTCTTTCTTCAGCACTTTTAAACAGTTGCACTGACAACGACGACTGCCAGATCTGTGCGACAGAGTAATGTGAAACTTTGAGTGCTAATAAACAAATGATACTTAATCTAGCAAGGAGGTAGTAAATGTATGTGCACTGAATTAAATAATTTGAGGTTTTGCTTGAAAGAGATTGGAAAGCAGTCAGCACACTTATGAAAAGCCAATGAGCCTTTAATTTGTACTGCTGGAAATACATCGGCATAGAGTGCATTATCAAATGATAACTTTAACCATAAAGAGATTAAAAGCTCCAGGCAGAGACTGGAAGCTGGATTAAATCCCCGTTAAATAGCCTCTTGTGCAACTCACAGTGCTTATTCTAATTCCATATTCTCCACCGTTGTGAGATTGCCCTTTCAGGCACGTGGAGCAGATAGCCACTGAATTAGCCTTGCAGGCACGTGGAGCAGATAGCCAATGTATTAGCCTTGCAGGCATGTGGAGCAGATAGGTGCTAGATTCTACACTCTGCTTGACGCCTTCTGTTGTCATGGTTTCATGCTTTCTTTGTGCTGGATGGGGCCGATAGTAGAGAAGGATGTCCTCCTGACCACGTGCTTTCTGTGGCTTTCAGGTGGGGCCCAGTCATACCCATTTCTTTCGGTTGATGACAGGTGATACCTTTCAAGATGAAATGAACTTTTAATCATGTCCCTTCTCGAATCCTGGGCTGGGCAGTCATGTGACTCACGAGGTCAGTGACTGCAATCCAGGTCAAAGAGCAGCTCCCACACACAGAACCAGCCCACATCTCTCATTTCCCCCGGAGACACGTTAAGAGGTCCTCACGCTTACACACCGGCAGCCTGTGCATGGCGCTGACCCCATGAGAACCGGATCGCCTGGCCACTGACCGACCGTGTGAGCGGAGTGACAGCCCCGCCTCTTCAACCCCGCCTCCCTGTCAACTCCGCCTCCCCGTTCGACCCTGCCACAACTTAATGGTGTCAACACGAGGTAGAAAGGGGGTGAGTCCTGCACAAGAGCAGGATTTCAGCACCATCACCCGCAGCTGTGTGCAGTAATTGCAGAAATGGTGAGAGAACTTGCTGTCGAAGAACAGAGAACGGATAAAAGAGGGAAAGGGAGGGAGGGAGGGAAACAGAAAGCTCAGCTTCTGTCCCCTTGACCGAGCAGGTCAGAGGAAATAAATGACTTTTCCTTGACCGAGTCTGAATCCATCTCATCCTCTGTGTCACTGCTACTGTATTTCCCAGCAAGGCACAGCGATCCGCGGCACTTAAAGCTGGATGAAACAGAGCAGCGCTCGGAACGCCGCCTAAGTGCGCAGACTTGACCGCACCACTGATCCCAGCGCGCTGCCTGCCCTAGACACGCCCACAGATAAACTCGCCCGTGGTTATTAGCGTAGCGTTAGGAGGGGTCACGTTTCGGCTTGGATGATCAGTCACGAAGACTTTTCTTACACTGAAAGCACGCAGGGGATGGTCGCTGACAAACACCGGTGCAGTCTGGAGACCTACACGGCCTCCATCCCTAATGCGTTAACAGAAACACCTTCATTAGATACAAGGGTGTTAGACGGTACACGAAGGAGAAAAGAAAAAAAAAAATCTCTCAGCACATCTGGTGACGTACGTATGGTGCGAAGTGTGGACACTGGGAAGTGTGGATTATTTTTTCTGCTGGGTGCACTGTTCACAGCACACTTGAGAGAGCACCTCCAGTTCCCACCTGAGCAAGCCTTGGCACTGCCTACCAAGCCGGGTGGCACATCAGATGGCCCTCCTGTTCACAACTCTGTCCTCTCGCGCGATGTTTTGGGGCGACCAGAAATCACATCACTGCTCCGTGCCGGACCAGGACGTCTCGCAGCTTGTGTCCTGCTGCCTGGCCATCTGAACACGGCCCAGGGTCCTGTCACCTTTGCCCTTGTTATTTAATTTATTTATTTATGTACAAAACCATTGTTACATGGGGGGGGGGGGGGGGTGTTGCCGCGTACCATAGCTGCCGTTGCCACAGAGACCGCCGTTTCTGGGCGACACCTGCCAGGCTCTGCTCCGACTGTCCCGGTGCCAGGAAGAGTTGATGCGGCCCCTCGTTTCAAGTGCCGTGCCCCTGCTACACTGGCACATAGACGGGCTCTTCAGAAAGTGCCCATGTGCCAGATGGAATTGCTCATCACCGGGACACCTAGGTCCCAGTCCATCCTTTCAAACAGGTAGAGCATGACCCGTTTCCACACCCGTGCCAGTCTCCTGGAATGGGCACACAGCACACTTAACAGACGCACTTGCTCAGAAAAAAAAAAAAAAAGACTCAAGCTTATTAGACTCTTATGGTACTCCAGTTCAATGCCAGTGTGTTTTTACAGCGTAGTTCCTGTGTTGTCTCCCACGTCTCCCTGCTACCGGCCTTCAGCGTGTGCAGTTCTGTTTTCTTTTAATCAGCTTCTTTAGCATATTTCATTGGCAGAAGCCCAGGTTTTGCTCGAAGTGGTCAGACTTTTTCCCAGATGGTGGTCATCTGTTTGCGGTATTCTCATTCATCTGCTGTGGCATTTCCTGCAGTCCTTTGAAGCCTCTCTTCGCTATCAGCAGCATGACAGTGGACACACATATGCCACTTCACGTTTCATATTTAATGTATACCATATTAACACGGATTCATATTTAATGTATACCATATTAACATGGATTGCATTCATGACAAGCAGAAGGCAAAAATCTCACTAGAAAGGGTCTGTATGCTCGTTTACAAGGTTGTAGTGAGATTTCCGCAGTGAGATTGTATTATTTAAGCTAATTTAGTATGATATCATGCAATGGTAGACTAAAGATGTCTGAGTTAGCCAAGGACAGCATCCACTCCTTATTAATCCTCCATTAGGATTTTCCTCATAAATCACAGGTCTTTTCAGAAGGAAAGGAGTGTTCGGAAGGACAGGGCATCCGTCCAGGAGAAACAGAGATCCATCCAGGAGGAACGGAGATCTATCCAGGAGGAACGGAGAAACCCAAGCATGCTCTTCCAGTCCTACTCTCTCCTGAATGCTCTTAATGTCCTACTCAATCATGCAAGGAAATAACATAACACGACAGAGTAATTCACTATTCTGTATATGTTATTTTCTTTTACATAAACCGAGAGAGAGAGAGAGAGATGTTCCACTCTCAAAAATAAGCAAATCTACTGCTATTAAATTAAACAGAGCAGGAATGAAAGTGAGACTGTTACTTGTCTCCTCTTTGTTCAGGGTATATATAAATATCTTCAAACTCTATGCCCTAATTTGTTTAGTTTTTGGTTTAAGGCTCCAGTATGAGGACATGTCAGTATTTTCTCACTGTAGACGAACCAGCATTACTAAGTTGAGATTTTCCCGTTTCAAAAGCTTCATGTGTGATATATGCATGGTCCAGCTTGGCCTGTAGTTCCCCTATTGGTCTGTAGATGGCGCAGGAGGATGAAAGATGCACAGCCCTGGTCAAGCAACTGAGACACTGTTGAAATGGACATGAGTGTGAAGAAACAGCATTAGTACAACTCATGGCTCAAAGTGGAAGGTATCTGCTTGGTCTCTAGGTAATAACTGTACTGAATTTGTTGAAAAACTGAAAATGTTATTTTCACCTCAGTGTTTGTGTTATTCTTGCTATCAGGCAATCAGTTTTAAATGTTTGGATAAACCATGACATAAGGTATACTGGACATGCCACTATTCAAAGGCGAATATCTCTCACACTGCCTCAACTACCTCTACTCCCTCACACTGCCTCATCTATCTCAACTCCCACATACTGCCTCATCTACCTCGCCTCCATCACACTGCCTCATCTATCTCTCCTCCTTCACTCTGCTTCATCTACCTCGCCTCCTTCACTCTGCTTCATCTACTTTACCTCCCTCAAACTGCCTCATCTACCTCGCCTCCTTCACTCTGCTTCATCTACCTTACTTCCCTCACACTGCCTCGACTGTTCTCTCCCACAAAGCTTTTTTTTTTTTTTTTCTGCCACTCCTCATAAAAGGAACACATTGTTCTTCTTTCTCCACACAGAAAACCCTGAAAGCCTGTGCTTCACTCATCAATATTTTAGAAACGCTTGTGCACACACGAGTGAAGCAAAACTCAGAGAGAAGAGCTGAGCTGAGCTGAGGGGGGGGGGGGAGGGATTCAGCGACTATCAGAGCGAGTTTCTCACATCCACACTGATGATGACAGAGGCCAAGCAGGCAGCCCACACTCCTGTTAATGAGAAAACGTCGTCTGGGCCTTCAGTATTTTTAATAGGCAGTATTACCCAGCAGGCCATGACGTTAAGCTGAAACAAGTCTTTTATTCCTACTATATATATATATATATATATATATATGGATGGATAGATAGATAGACAGGTTTAAGGGACTGCATCCACACTGGTTGGTGCAAGAGCGAAGTGTAATTAGGTTTGTGCTAGTGGACAACGCTAAACACAAGTGCTGTTATGGTGAGAGACAGTGAACCTCAGTAACCCCTGGTGAGGACTGTGTGTTGGCCAACCAGCAGACCTTGATCACTTCTGCAGGGTTAAACTAACAATAATATGTACATATACTACTGTGGAGATGTTATTCAACTGTGGGGATATTATAAATGTACCGATTTAGATTTACTTAGTTTTTTTTGCACAGATGGTGCCGTGGGGTGACATCACAGGTGTCTTGTCTGTCAAGACAGACTGCACATAAATAAAAGTGTGTGACTCCTTCCTTTTATGGCTAGTGTTAAACAAGGCATGAAGAGGAGTGAAGAGGAAATATATGAGAGAAAGTAAGACAGAGAGAGGACAAGAGAGAGAGAGAGAGAGAGAGAGACATTGACAGATAGAGAGCAAAATAAGCAGTCAGTCAGACTGACCACAGTATTTTCCTTGTTTGGATTTCTTTTCATCTATTATCATGTGTCCCTCAGGTCAACATGGTCAGCTGATACAAACTGACACAGACGTGGAAAACCATCACTCAGCATCTGCGGTAATTAATGTTTCTGTGTGCATGTCAACACATCTTCTATTTTTCACAGTCTTTCTTGATTGAAAGCCTGATTACAAAAGCCACTCCATAAATCCATCCAGGCCCAGTTCAGCGGAGGTGTTATCTATCCTTACAGGATAAGAGCGTAACACCTCTCTCCTCTATACCAAACCCTGCCGCCTCTCCTCTACACCAAGCTCCGCCCCCTCTCCTCTACACCCAGCCTATGCACTCTCTCTTCTCTACCCAGCCTCTACCCGGTCTTCTCTCTGCCCACTTCTTATCTCCCCTACACCCACCCTAATCCCCCCTCCCGCCCCTCACACCAGCACCCAGGTCTTCCCCATCTTCCCCTCCACCCAGCGCTGGATCTTTCTCCTCTCCACCCAACCCCCACCCTCCCATCCCTCACACAAGCTCCCTTAATGACACTCTTTAATGGCCTCTTGCACATGCTTTGCAGAGGGACTTTATGATGGATGCTAGGGCATGCGTAATTGGAAATAATGAACCTTACATTGGGACACCATTCCCCCCAAACCAGCCATACAGAAAAGCCACACTGATGATGCATCCTGTGTGTGTGTGTGTGTCTGTGTGTGTGTGTGTGTGTGTCTGTGTGTTTGTTTGTTTGTCAGTATAGAGTAACTTGTGTGTGTGTGTATAGGTTGCAAGTAGAAAAAAAGGTGTGGTACAACTTCTAACTTAAAATTTTATATTTATTTCATTTTAAGTGTATGGGTCTATGTGTACATTTATGATCACATATATTTATTAAAATATGCATGTTTATTAATATACGTGAGGCTTATATACTATGTTTTATCATGAGTGACCATTCTATTAATTGTCAATAAAGCTTGAATATAAAGCTTGAACATAAATTTGAGAGAACGGCAGAGAGAGAGAAAGAGAAAGAGAGAGATAGTAAAAACTGTTGTGTACATGAGGTTTCCACAGAAACAAGATGATTCAGATAGAGGTCCTTCATTAGCTGCCCGTACAAAGTGCTTCTGAAGGTCTAAGAGGTGAAATGAGTTTGCATTCCAAACAGTAGATGTTTAACTTACAGCATTCGTTCCATGGGTTGTAAAGTTCAGAGAGTGTAGATCAGTTCTTTTACTTTACGTTTTCTAACTTCATTGCTGCCATAGCAACAACTTGCAATTCAAACAGATATGTCATTAATCCAAAACCCATTAGCCTTAAAATACCTTGGCAGTTGAAATGACAAATCTTTAATTCTGATTGTCTGAAGGGGGTACAGGGAAACGATCAGCAAGTCTTCTCTTGGTTTCTCCAAAGTTGATTACATCTCTTTAAGAGAAACAGCAGACAACTCCTGCAGTAATGCATGAGAAGAAATGGCTGGTAACAACTGTACAGTTTGTGCTCTTTTATCTTGGTGTAGTGGCAGACTACAGTACCACATTCAACTGGTCATTTATCTCACTCTTTTCGAGCATGTTTTTGATGTTTTCGTCTCATTTGTAGGAGATTAGTGGAGGCTGCTTAAAAACAGATCTAGTCTCAGCATCACCCTGCAGGATCCTGAAGTGATTCAGTACAGTATTAGCCACTGTTTGATTTGTGCCATGATAATTGTTAACCAAAGGAATTCTTATCTTAACAGTGGATTGTTTACAGGTTGATGCATCCTTACTTAAAAAAAAAATGAACAAAGGCATCATCTGTTGAAATCCACATTTAGAAGAATATTCACACCTTGCCATACTTTTCAGGAGGAAAGCTTTTGTTCTCACTGCAAATGTGTTTACTGCTTCATAGCTGTGTGTAAGGGATGGAGTTTGGACTGTGCAGACCTTGGGATGTGCAAATAAGAGAGTCTGTAGGTTTATAATAGATGTTGGTATCTAAACCCAAATTTTCAGACGTAAGCGAAACATACAAAAAATGTGTCCCCATGCCGGGATTTACATTTACATTTCAACATTTAGCAGATGCTCTTATCCAGAACGTCTTATAAAAGTGCTTTATCATCTACTCACAGAATACAGCCTAGCCAGTATAGAAAGTAAGAGTCCAAGATGCCATTGAACTAGAATACAGTTAAATACAGAAATCAACGCTGATACCCAGAAGAAATGCACAATGAGCACAAGTGCTGTATCAAACAACAGTAAACACAATATCAAACATCTTACATGTGTTCAGTTCATCAGTAGTAGTACAAACTTTCAGTAGAAGCAGGATTAGTAGTCATAATCCACAAATAGATGAGTCTTGAGTATGGATTTAGGAACAGCAAGGTACTCTGTTGTTTGGGCAGCAAGTGGAAGTTCATTCCACCATCTGGTAGCCAGGACAGAGAATAGTTTTAATGCTTGTCTGGCATGAGACTTGAAGTGTTTTTGTTGTTTTTTTTTCAAGCTGAGCTGTACATGAGGTTTGAAGTGCTTGAGATACAGATCGGGCTTTAACCATCGTCATCATGTAGGGATGGGCGTGAACATTCTTGGCTTTGTAGGTGAGCATCAAGGTTTTAAATCTGAAGCAAGCAGCTACTGAAAGCCAGTGAAGAGAACATAGCACTGGAGTGACCATGGGTACATGAGATGATTGAAGACCAGTCAAACTACTGCATTATTGATCAACTGTGTAGGTCTTATGGTCTATGAAGGAAGACCAGCAAGCTGAGAGTTTTAGTAGTCAAGCTTTGAGATGGCAAAATAAAATGCACAAGCACCTGGGTTGCAAAAGTTAAAGCAACAGTACAGAGTCAGTTTTGAAACATGAGTGGAGAACGACAACTGGCTGTCTAAAGTTATGCCGAGGCTGCAAGCATCTTAAGACGTGATACACGTGGTGTAATCCACACTTATTCTAGAGCTGGGTGGAATCTGGAGAAGAAAGATATAAACATTTGGATCTCTTCAAATGTGCATGTAGCATGTGTTACTACCAAAAATGACATTGGGGTATCTGAGAGATACTGTGAGCTGGTTTATTATTGTTCACAAATGTTTCTAATCTGTGAGGAGTATATGTAGTCAGAGCTGAAGCAGTTTAGAGTTAACAAGTCCAGACAGTCATAAGAGAGCTTTTGCAGAGAGGTTCTTCTTAGATCTTACATAGAAAACCTGCTTGACAGCTCTCAAACCATCTTTATTATGGACGACCATGTATAAACTTTTAATATCCGTTGAAACAAGTAGAGAATGGCAGGTAGCATTTGTCTTTCAAAAATTACAGCAAATGTGAAAAGCCTTAACTGTATAAAGCCATGTATGTTAAGAACCCTTCACATTACTTATGATCTTATACAGTTGGGTGATAAAAGTCACATTCAAGTATCTGTACAAAATGAAAGGTATTTAACATGCATATGTAAAATGTTTCAATGCCCTACTGTGTTAAAGAATCTTCATATTTTCTACAAATCCATAAACACCTGAAAAAATAATCTTCACCTCCCAACACCCTACTATTGTGGTTTGTAAAGTGAATCCTATGTATATATTGCACTTACAACAAAGATGCATGTTTCATTGTAGATTTGTTCTATTACCAAGTATGTAAGAAGCCTTTTATGCCCCACCCATTAAATCTGTTAGCATATGGCTCTGGGGCAAATCCCCATCCCCACAAACTGCCCTCTCCCCACACAGGCCCAGAGCTATTAGATAAGGCCCACTGACTCCATTACATTAGGCAAAGCAAAAGCAATAGACAGCATTAGTTAACAAAGCTGTCTTTGTTCGCATCACCCTGATGAGCACTACAACCAATGTGGCACCTTTGGTTCATCCAGTCTGAATGGTGAAATGCTTTCAAATGCCTGTATTTCAAGAGCATCACGTTTGTTCGTAAGTACAGTATTAAAGAATTTCTTTGATGAGTGTTTGAATTACGTACAGCTTAACCCAAGGGTTCACTTCATACTGCTCATGTTAATAACTAGCCAGCACCTTTAATGCTGATGGATCCATACACAAGGAGAATCATTGAATCGTTTCCGTCCAGCCCATCCGACCGGCTCCACGTGCACACGCAGACCAAGCGTTCGCATTAATCTCGGCGTCTGACTGATCTACGGAAGAGACTGAACTGGCTTTGTAAATAAATACCAGTATGCAAATCACTCAGTGATCACTCTCCTAATGCAGAATTCAGTGGTGAATGAGTGATGCGCTACTGCAGAATTCAGAGGACATGCATGTTAATTTCAGCTCTTAGTACCAAACGTTTTAATGGTGATACAGAAAAACAAGTCGCATTGCAGGGATTTTTAGTATCTTTCTCACAAACACACCTGAGCTCTGCTGTTGAGCCTCAGTTTTTCCTGGTCAGCTAATTTTTCCTTTTTCCTTTCCATCCTTACTCGAGGATGTCGGAGAGCTCCTTTGTACCCTTTCCTGAAATGTTTCCTCTGGGAAGAATACCTTTCAGAAACAGCATCATGAATTGGTGCCAGGATGTCAGATTAGTTTTGTTCAGGATTCCAGATTTAGCTCCCTGAGCCTCTTTGAAATCACTGTCAGTGGTGTAAATTGAATAATGGGGGAAGGCATAAGTATGATTTACAACAGCAATCTGTCAATGGCAACACATTCCTTTACACTAATCCTAAACGTTTATTTACACAACACAAATGCAGCATTGTGTTTTATCATTTTAATAATAAAATAAATGGCATTAAGTGAAGAATTGAGTGAGAATATGTACACAGATAATGCTCCTTCCTTCTGTGTGTTCACTCTGTCTTTCTCTCCTCTACTTACCATAGTGTTGTTTATGAATGTACTTGAGAAAGCGGCTTGAAGCTGTCAAGCCCTGTGTGCTGATAAAACCCCATGGAAGAGAATGACACCTTCACACTGACACATGAAAAGGCATCATATTCTCTCAAGCCCTTCTGCATGGAACAGATAGGCCTCCCATTTTCTCAACCAACGAACACACCACTGCATTAACTTATTCAAATAGGAGGTCAAGGCACATGTGATTGTGACTGGGACTGGTCGAAAACTACCGAGGACAAAGAGAAAGCACGGCGATTATTCTCCAGGAATTAATACATTCTAATCTGCTCTCTCTCTCTCTCTCTCTCTCTCTCTCTGTCTCTCTCTCTCTCTCTCTGTCTCTGTCTATTGAGCAGCAGTAAAAACAGGGAGCAAACCAGACAGACAGAAGTGGTGAACGAGCCTCGCAGCGGAGCGCTTCAAAAAGCAGACCGACCCGTATGCTCGATCCAGTGATATGAGCTCGGGCGTCTGCCTGAGTCTGCGACTTCGGATTTCTGTGTGTCGATGGCAGTCGCCCTCGATGACCACTATTCCAGCGGATTAGCCCATCAGTCAGGAGCATGCCATCAACTCGCGACAGTGCCTTTGACTGTGTTTCACACTGAGATTACAAGGTATTTGATAAAGGGAATATCATTAGTGTTTTTTCTTCCTCCAAGTTATCTCTTTGTCTTACCGGTTATTTTCCCCTCCGGTCCTATTGAAATGCAAGAGTGCTTTGCTCTCTCTGTTTGTGGTGTGTCATGCTGTGCAGAAGATTGAAGGGAATGCATTTCTAAATCAGCTGCTTGGCTAGGTAATTTAGCTAATGGACTAATCGCAGCTAAACTTTGTAAATGAGGGTTTTATGAGGAGACTCTGCACAGGAACATTTCACCAATGTCACGGGTGATGAGCATGAGAGAGAGCGCGAGAGCGCTCAGTATATGAGCGAGAAACGAAGCCTGTCTTACCGCCTGCCTTATCACGAGCCATGACACACTGCAAAAATTCAACAATCTGCCCCAGGACTAAAGTTACTGCAAATTCTATTCAAATGCAGGAATAACAAGCTCTGAACACATAATATAGTGGTGTGCAAAATACAATTTTGCTTTATTAAAAAAAAAAATCCTTCTTTTCTTGTTGTTTTCATTAGACATAAGTGCAATGTTGTCTTTGCCTGGAAGTAAAATATTATATATCAAATCAGTGTCCATCTCAGAGGATAAAAAACTTTTTTGTTGACAAAAAGGGAAACAGATCATTCTGTTACAAACATTTGCACAATTGTCTTAATAAAACAAAAGCATGTAAATTGTGAATGAATGTAATGTTAGTGCTGATATCACTGTTATTTCTTGTATCTATATACGTCATGCCTCAAAATAACTAAACTAAACTGGGACTAACTCAACTAAACCAGGACTAAATCAAGTAAACTAAACCAGGACTAAATCAACTAAACAAGGGCTAAATAAAGTAAACTAAACTGGGACTATATCAACTAAACTAAACCAGGACTAAATCAAGTAAACTAAACTGGGACTAAATCAAGTAAACTAAACCAGGACTAAATCAACTAAACCATGACTAAATCAAGTAAACTAAACCAGAGCTAAATCAACTAAACCAGGACTAAATCAAGTAAACTAAACTGGGACTAAATCAACTAAACTAAACCGGGACTAAATCAGCTACAAGGGACTCCAGAGCTGAAGTTGCTCTGTACAAGTCACAAGAGTGAGTTGTACTGCCAGCAGTTGTTTAATGGGATCCTTCATACAACACAACTACAAATAAAAGTACAGTATCATAGCTTTTAATATGAACCCACATATTAACTACACAAACCTCAGTACAGATGATGATCAGAGTGATTGTATTCAAATCTGGGACTTTGCTCACAAAAATGTGTTTGGAAATGCCATTGTCTTACTGACTGTTGCATTATTGCTAAGCTTATCTACACATCATCATTCTGTATTCATCTCAAGCCCTTCGGTGGAGCTCCTCCAAGCCTCCCTGAATAAACCACATTTGTTAGAAAACATTGCAACGCAAATCTAATCCACCTCCCCTAACAGTAATACAGTCCCCAGTGCTTTTTGTTTGTGTTTGTGAAATGCACTCACCTTGCATGTTCAGTTTATCAAAACCATGCAAAATAGGCAATAAAAGAGATCCATTGGAGTGAAACCATTGATCAACACATACATAGTTAATTTAGCCCCATAATTATGGAGACCCACACCTATTTGCTCACATACACACACACACACACACATAAAGATAGATGAAAGGAAATTCAAATAGGGAAAATATTGTTTCTAGTAGAAGTCATTTGCCAACTTTCCTAACTGCTGCATTTGAAATGAACTGTAAGGAGCCGGGAGGAAGGAAGTTTGAGTTTAGAATCAACAAGGGTGGAAAGTAGCTTGCATACCTGGCTTTAGCCAGGAACTAGAAAACTACAACAACCACACACCCAGAAGTTCTCTCAGTTTATGGGTAAGGTCTAAAAAATGAACTACAATTTACAGCATGCAATTTAAACAGAAAAAAAAATTCATATTTATATTTTAATTATTTTCTGGGGTTTTTTTTCAGCAATGTCAGTAAAGTATATAAAAATGTTATAGAATTTGTTATGGATCTTGGGGTTTTTTTTTGTATTTAAGGATTTAATCTTGTACATTTTTGGCCCATATTTTGTTCTTTAACCTGGACTTCGGACAGCACCATGTGGATTTAAAGTATCCAGAGAAATACTGTTAGCTCAATCTTTCAAGGATACATGGAGGAAAGAAGTTCCAGAGGCCACGCTGAGAGCTGGGCTATTGGCTAATACTAGCTCATGATGACGGATTATTGCTCCCATTTGCCACTTTTCCAGGACAAGGTGTGTACATAGTTCCTTTGTCCTCCAGTGGGTCTTGGCCTGACCTGAAACTCTAGGGACGATCTGACGATGCTAAACACGCTGGCTTATTAGCAGTGCGTGGCCTGACCTGGCCTGGCCTGCCTTCTTTGAGGCCCCTGGAGCTCTGAGAAAGACTACAATGCAGCTCCAGCACACTGGTCTGGTTGCAGTGTTTCCTATATATTTAGTGTCTGGAGCAAGGCATGGACACTCGCGGGAGTTGTGTTCTCTGCAAGCGGAGCTGGTGATTTGAGGAGTAATAGATATAGTTTCTCTAAACAAATTATCTGTATGAATCTGTGTTTTAGAAAGCCAGGGAAGTGCCAAATTAAATGACTGGTAGAGAGGAAATAAATGTATTCATTTATTTATCGATCTTTCCATTTGTCTTGCATTTTTACAAAGTCTAAAGCTTTTAAAGAAATAATTGCACTCAAATTTCATCCCATTGAGACATCATGGAGGACAGTTTAGTGTAATATATTCATCAGTACTTTATAACATATTTATATGCCTGTCTTCAGCAGGGAACCAATTCTTGCATCCAAATTTCTGTAATGGCTTAAAAATGCTTCACAATCCATTTCCTAGTACATTTATTTGTTGTCGGTTTACAAATCTAATAGTTTAATCACTTGGCACAAATGGAATACCAGCAGGTCATTAATGAATTACATTTTTGACATTTTTTTTTGTTGTTGTTGCTTGTGACTGTGTGTGTGTGTGTGTGTGTGTGTGTGTGTGTGTGTGTGTGTGTGTGTGTGTGTGTGTGTGTGTGTATAAAAATATAGAACAAAA
>JAOXYF010000020.1:12286300-12298734 GCA_028565775.1 Sternarchorhynchus goeldii | reverse complement strand
TGTGTGTGTGTGTGTGTGTGTGTGTGTGTGTGTGTGTGTGTGTGTGTGTGTGTGTGTGTGTGTGTGTGTATGCACATATGTCTCCATTCCCGATTCTCCAGAGGAAGCCAAGGTGTGCATGATTTTCAGGGGATTAGTGTCAAACTTTCTTTAACTTCATTCTCAACATTTCATCATACCTGTTTAGGTTTAATATCACCTGGTGAAACAAAATTGCTGATAGCAAGATTAGCTGCCTGTGAGTGAGGGTTTTTTGGTACAGTCTGTAAAGTGCAGTGGTAACATTACTGGAGACGGATCTTGCAGGAGCAGCGTGTTTCCTGTGGACAGAACTGACTTTCACTGCTTCTGGAGAGCCCTTCCACTCAGCGCTAACACTGGAATCAATCCCATGTTTTAGATTACGTTTTATATAAAAGAACTTCCTTTCACTAAACTTTTTGTGACAGCACATTTTCATGCAATGTGTAAAATATCTTTTTTTTTGTTAGTCGGACAAGGTAGGTAAAGATGATTCATAATTTAATGTGCGTTTTGTGTGGTTCTCTGTAGGGTGGTTAAGAAAAACTGCTCACAACGATTTTACACAGAACTATATGTAAAGTAAAAGTTTTCAAGAGACAATAAAGACAATCTTTTTGACGTCAAAATCATATACATCATTGCTCACACAGGCATAATGTTAAATGTTAAGTTTTCATATACTGTTGTTTTCACAGATTATAAAAGATTGGCAAAAATTCTGTCTGTCCAAAATCTTCCTATTTGGAGTAAGAATTTAACGCTAGTTGGCAAGGATTGTTTCTTTGATTGGTTGTTTGAGGTGTGTCTGTTCCTTTAATGACCAGAACATCACAGATGTGCGTCTGTTCCTTTAGTGGTCAACCAGGTGACCGACACAGAAATATCAGCTCGAGGACAATCTAAACCTGACCTGAAATGTGTCAGTACACTGCAGTCAGACAGTGTGTGGGTGAGCAGAGCAGAGTCAG
Source organism: Sternarchorhynchus goeldii (assembly GCA_028565775.1). Classification (NCBI taxonomy): domain Eukaryota; kingdom Metazoa; phylum Chordata; class Actinopteri; order Gymnotiformes; family Apteronotidae; genus Sternarchorhynchus; species Sternarchorhynchus goeldii. The sequence continues at coordinate 12,297,742 of JAOXYF010000020.1, read as the reverse complement.
GACTTCCTGTACCATTAAGAAAGCCCTGTAGATGTTGGTGGTACAAAACTCTACAGGAAAAGGTTAAGTAGCAGTCATGAACATAAGACATCTTAAGACAATACGATTTTCACATGATAGACACACAATGGATTATGAAAAGAATAATCTCGGAGTATGCATTAGCCTTACTTTCATCAGACAGTTTCTGGTTTTAAAAGTAAATGTACAAAAGAGTAGCTCTTCAAGAAAGTGAAGTACAATGGCAGTTTCATCAGACGCGAATTCAGTTAATGCCATTAACATTGCAAGGAGCACGAAGCAGCATGGGGTCTGTGTTCTGCTAAATCTCTGCAGCGCACCACTTGAGGGGGCTGCACATGAACGCCGTTCCGTACTGAAATCAGATCTTCCCAAACCAGAATATGGAAATTCAGAGCAGAGAGCACATATCTGCACTGTGGGTCTCCTTGTGTTTTATCTCCTTATTTTACTGATGAATGTATTAGTGCACGGCTCTGATCCCCTGACACCATGTTTATGAAACACACACACACACATACACACACATGCACGCAAAGAAACACAACAAATCATTAAAAGTAAACTTGGAACGGTATGTAGGTAAATGCCCCTTCCTGAGGTGTGCTACAGGTTACAGGTAAATAATCCTTCCTGAGGTTCACTACAGTGTATGAGATTCACTCCAGGGTACTCCCCCAACTGGTCTGCTACAAATGGATGGATAAACTACCATCCACAGGGTGTGGATAAACTACCCCGTGTGGTTTCTTCATGAGTCTGTGGAACAGACCTAGAGTGGTGCAGGGTGGGGGTGGTGGAAGTGGCCGGTGCAGGGTGGAGCACTCTGGGGAGAAAGTGTGATAGGATTACGCAGCAGGTGGTGTTCGGGTGGTGGCTGGCCCAGCTCTCTCCTGCCACTCACAGCTCAGCGTCTCCCGGGGGGGGCGTGAACACTCCCGTTTAGTGCTCCACCCCCCACCACGAGCACACACCACCTGTAGCTGTGGGAGAAGCAGTGCCTGTCAAAGCCTCCATGCTTAATAACACAGCAGAAATCAACAGAGTGGCTCCATGTGTTTGTGTGAATATGCAGATGCCTATAAAACTGCTGTGAGTGTGGACCTTGTCTCTGCTGTCAGCTGACGTACATATATGCATGCATGTATGTGTGTATATATATGTGTGTGTGTGTGTGTGTGTGTGCGTGCTCATGTGCATGTGCACATTTCCTTGTGCTTCTCTTAATAGCATTTGCCATTTTCAGGGCAGTTGGATTCTGTGCGTTCAGCTCACATATACCTGACCACACTGCTAAACTCCTCTCATTTACATTTAGAGTGAATGCCACTCCATCATGGTGTCTGCGGTAACACAACAAAGCTACTGTTTACAGTTGTCATGACAGTGAGCCAAGCCACTGATGTTTGTGTCTTCTCTGAGCCTGACGCTCTCGTTTGCCTCTGTAGTTTAGTGATGTTTTTCTACTGGAATGATAGGAGTAATTCCAGTACCTTTTTGTTGGTGGAAAGAATGAAGTCAGTATGTACTTTCTGTTCAGAGGCTTCTGGACAGTGTGGGTCAGTGGGCACTGACTTGATACCAGCATATAAAGGAAATAACTGTGTTCTCCACCACGCACTGTTCTGTCGAACTATGACACACACACACACACACACACACACACATACACACACACACACAACACAGCACAGCTGCTTTTCAGGAGGCAAGACTTGGCATCTTAACCCAGACCGTCCTGATGGTTTATGAATCACGCATTCAGGAAGCTTTGATAAATAAACTTTTTGATCATAAACATGACCCTTGCACCAATCAAACATCGTTGTTTTTGACTGATTGATAAATGCACCAATCACAAGTGCCAGAAGCATGTTGTTTAATGTGACAAATCTTTGGTTAGGCTTCCAAAGCAGCAGGAAGTGTCCGAAGTTCCCACTGCAACATATGAAGCAGTCATGCAGATTTCTCTAAGGAGATGAATAAGTGTGTCTGGCCTGAATAGAGGAATCACAGGCAGAAAACATATCAAGGTCCTAATTCCAGCATTGAGTTAGAAGAGCCTGATATACACAGGGCCTTACATATCGATTCAAAAGTATAATAAATGTTGAGTATTAAGTGATAGTGGTTTTATTAAGGGGAAATAAGGAACGCGTTCAGGACTGTGTCATGAATGAGGCTGTCGCTGATGCACAAAAAGCGAGAAGAAAGGACTAATTGGCTTGATATGCGGTGTGCTGTCGGCAGGAGTCTCTGAGCATTGTGTTTTTCCACAGGGCTATTTATCAATCTGGAGGACAGAGCGAGAGAGAGCGCACTGCGACTGTCTCTGATTAATTCGCAGCTCGAGAGCCTTTTGCTGAAAAGTCTCGGCAGAAACACCTTGCCGCCTCTCTAGCCGCTAACGGAATTATTTCTCGATCACTGATTGGTTTTTGTGCTCCACCGGTCTGGTCCCTGGGTTTACAACCACTGGCCAGATGTTGCTATACAGCTCTTAGCATTTCACTGATGGACAAGAATTAATGGAGCCTGACAAGATCATTGGCTCAAATAAAGCACTAAGTCAAAACTAAATGGATTGCGCTGATTATTGATGATTGTTGGTGTTGGAAAATATAGCAGATGTACCCTTAGGACAATACCACACCAGACTGCTTGTAATGTCACCAAAGTAAATCAGCTGAATACAAAGCAGCGATCAATTAGTTAGACAGCAAACTCTTCCTTCAAGGGTTATTCAGTCTACATGTTGTTTTGCTTGTTTCGCAATGCTAATGAGGTGTTTCACGACAGTGTACTACACGGAAAGCAACTCTCTATTCTGCTTTCCTTACACCAAATCTAAAACAACAGAGACGACACAACCACCCCCCCCCACACCCTCCAAAAAATGTAAATAAAAAAAATGTAAATGCAAAAAATGTGCTCTCGCGCGAAACCGTGCACATGCACGCCACTCAGAACGAGAGGGAGTGATGCCACTAGACTGCATATGAATCAAACTGAAAGAAAGGGAGCAAACACTGCGTCTGACACCAGCTTTAACTGTACCCTTTTTTAATACGGACTGGGTTATGCACATTTTTCAAAATTTGCAATTATGTGGCCAGATGGAGTACGAGTAAAAGAAACCCTTGTATTAGAGTGAGGATGTTTTAGCACAGGCACAAATCCCACAGGCACTATTATAAAAACATGATAGTGTGTTGGAATCTGATCAGCCTTGAAACATGCTTTGATTAGGATTTCTGCACATTTACTTTTTAATTTTTTTTACAAATCACATCTTGCTCTGCTAAACAGAAAGTCCAGCTCAGATGTGTCCACAGCATCCAGCACAGAAACGCTACATAACGAACAGCGGTGAAGCCTCCATTCCGGCTGGAGGAGGCAGCCTGGCTAAAGCCCCAGATGGCCCGGCACCCCGGTCCAAAGGTAGAGGCTGCCCAGCACCCGTGGGTCAGCTCTCCAGTTCATCTGCACTTACAATCAAAACTATGCTCACATAATACACCAACACTCCAGTTGGTCAGGACTCTCGATGCATCATTCCCAGTTTAATTCATGATGTGGGGTTATCTGTGACACATTCCTAAAGCCATCTGAGATGAAGCAACCTTTCCCTCAAAGTCATCATGGCTGTTCTCTTCAGGATACACAAATGTCCTGCATGATGGCATCATCTGTGTGTGCAGGACATCTCAGAGTGACAGAAGCTCAAGCTGAGCATTAGAAGTCTTGCTGTCTCCCTTAATGAAAACAGCAAATGCACTTTGACTCTTATCTGATTCAATATACTGTACTGTGTGTCAGTGTAAATAACAGTCAATAATAAATATTCTGGACCACTTTATTAAGATTAAGTCTAATCTCAGACCTGACTCTAATCATTAATCAGCAACTTCCCAGTGTGTGTGTGTGTGTGTGTGTGTGTGTGTGTGTGCATACGTGTGCGTGTTGGGTGTGTTTTTTGTTTTGCAGTGTGTTTTGAAATGATTTTGTAAAAAGCACCATGCTGGAATTCTGCATAGGGGCCTGGTCTGTTGAATTCTGCATAGGGGCCTGGTCTGTTGAATTCTGCATAGGGGCCTGGTCTGTTGAATTCCAAGAGTCTGAAACATGACAAAAAGAGAGACCCACCTGAGCCTGGGCAGGAGAGCAGACACGAGCTGCTGCCTCTCCACCGCTGCCCGTCGCCCGCCTCGCCTCGCCTCCTGTCACTGTGTGCTGTATTTTCTCTCTTTTCATGTCGGTATGAGTCGGGGGGCTTTCACAGCCCAGCGTGAGTGCATCTGATATTCATGGAGAAGAAAAGGGTGGGGGGTGGGGGGGGCATCAATGCATAAGATTACTCAGTAATTATCAGGCATGAGCAGTCGTCGAAAGCTGCTGTGTACGAATACATACACACACACACACACACACACACACACACTCATGCTGGGATGAGTGGTAATCGCTGAGATTACTTAGACGGTAGAGCCTCTGCGCTCACTGGTCTGCTCATCATCTGAAATAATATGAGTTAAGAGAAAAGCACTGCGGTGTGGCCCACACTGACTACGAGAAAACAGAAAAGCACACAACTCTTGAATGATAAGTAGGTTCACACTGACAAAGGCTTAAGAACCACTGATCCTGGCTGTGTAGCCCTGGAGACACTGCTGCCTGCCTTTTCATGAATTAAGAATGAATTGATAATACAACCCTGAATATTAGCTTTCTGCACCTGCACCTACCTGCATTACCCTCTTTGGTTGATGAGAGAGAGAGAGAGAGAGAGAGAGAGAGAGAGAGAGAGAGAAGAAAAAAAAGGGTAAAACGAACTCTGAGAAAGACAAAGAGAGAGAGAGACTCAGAGAGAAAGAAAGAGTGGGAAAGAGAGTGAGTTAAAGAATAAGAGAGAGAGAGAAAATGGGTGAGAACAACTGAAAGAGAGAAAAAAGGGTGAGGGAACGAGAGAAAAGAGATCAAGATTAGTGTAGGGAGGTTTTTGGCCTCTTTTATCAAAGATAAGTAGTATTGATTTACTTCAAGGCAGAGAAAAGTACTGGTCTTAAGAGCTGACATTTAATAATCTCCACCTAATCCATGATGTGCGTGGAGCTACTTGCTGAAAAAAGGCTGCATTGTTTCATTTCAATTTGCCTGAATTGTAGGATTCAATATGAAGAATGAGATTAATGACTTCTGTTTATTTCCTTAAACCAGGCCCTCGCCCACAAGTGTGTGGGGTCAAGTGAATGTTGCTTAATTAAACTTAGGCTGTATGTCATAATTTGGGGCTGTTTGTGATTGATGAGATCCATTCTGGGGTGTGAGCCAAACCACTGCACCAAAGGAGGCTCTCGGAGCAAACGGAGACCGTGTGGCTAAATTCAGGTCCTTCGGCCTGAAAGGAGAGACACCCATTATCCATCAGTGTGAGATCAGCCTCACAGAAAGGGATGTGATCTACACTCTGATTTCTGGTCTGTTTGTCCAGCATGGCACTACGCACATATTCATTTCTGCCATGATTACCACACTAACCTTCGGAGAGAAATGACCCTCCCAAAACACAGAGCTGGAGGAAGATCCACATGTGCAATAAACAAATTAGATGAAAAACCCTTGATTATGCAACATGAAATATACTGTAAATGTAAAAAAAAAAGTTGTGAGAGGAGATATTTATGAGTGATTTGCTGGTTTGAAAGGGAGCATGTGAGCTGTAGACAACTGGTGGGTGGTGGTCAGAGTTGCTTAACTGATCCATGGAGTGAAGCTGCAAAACAGGGTCTTCTACACCTCGTGGATGTAGCTCAGATCAAAGGAGTGGCCATGTGTGGTTGCTCCATGCAGTGTTTATGGTGTCCGTTCACCAGCGTTTGCTATAAATCAATGCTGACGAGACACAGAGTATTAAAAGAAAAAAAATGGAACAAGCCTCTCTTAAACCACGTTGCTGCTCTTGGATTGATGATCTGAGAAGTGAAACTTGGCTTTGGCTTGCATCAGCCAATCAATGGTGTCGAGTGAAGCAGACACGAGCTGCTCTGGCCGACGTTCACGTGCCTCCATTGCGCCGCTGAAGCGGCTCCATTGCTCAGCAAGACGGAGCACCCTTCCTCTCCAAACAGACAAGGTGAAGCTTGGCTGCGGCCTGGGGTAAACGCTGAGGGATTTGCAGAATGAGACGATTATGGCGATTTAAAGGATCGAACACGTATATCATCCACGGCGTCTTTATTGGCCGCAAAACAGCCTGGGTCGGGTAAACACAAACAGACATATGACCACCGCCACTGCAAACCACTGACTCTGTTAGGCCTGAAATGTTAGCAATGCTGAATTAAACGACAAAGTTGATCTTTTTGCTAAAATCTGCACCTGTAGACACCGACAGTGGGCCAGTCTAGCTGAGCGTTGTTTCCAGTTACATGTACTTCCTGAGGGCATATTTAAATAGCACAAATCCAGTACCTGAGTACTTTAATACTTTTGATGTCATTTGGCTGATGTTATTCAAACTGTTTGTTTTAAACAGCAGTTACGGGGCATAAAACCTAATTAGACTGTGAATGAATATGCTTTATTTACTGATATTTGTATTACATTTGTAAGCCAAGAGTTTCAACCGTTAATTGTTTTTGACTTCTGTCATAACCATTCCGAAGACCCCAGTCTGTGCTTCTCCGATTCACTCTCAGGTTTATTCACAGCATTAATTACGCTAATTCACGTCTGTTATGTTTTCAGTGTTTGCTTCACACCTTGGGTTCATACATTTGATATTTATTGTTTTTTTTTTTTTTTCATTTTACTCTCGAACAGATATTTATTTTCAGTATAAGAAAAACAAAGATTTCTTTTTTTTCATTATGCATTTCTGTATTCGATAATGTAAGCGACATTGATATCGACAAAGACCGACAAACAAGGGGTGACATACACACGCTTAAATACATTTACGTTGGGCAGGACACCGATGAAACGGATAACGATAACGAAACAAACATTTAACGCCACGCCGCGTCACACGCATCGAAGCACATACAGATCGACACACTCACCACGCTCGACACGGGACAAGGGAGGAAGAACAGCTGGCGTGACTCTATATATATATATGTGTGTGTGTGTCTGTGTGATGATACTTCTGACTTCTGACTGAGATTAGTATTCAGCTCTGGGTTCAGTTCTGCCTCAGCATTATACCCATGGCATTGAACTCAGTACTAATCAATCCTGCGTTGCTCCTCGTCTGGCGAATCCTGCATAGTGCACGCGGCAGGTCGATTGACTGCAACTTTTAATCACCTCGGATGAACCTGACCTTTAAAATGCCGTTGTCACGACGAGGGTCACGTGATACCATTATGCGACGGGGTCTGGCCGCCTTCCTGTGATGAAGTGCCCACTAATCCAAGTGCGATGACCTTACAAAGGAAAACTGTCAAAAACTTTGTCAAATCTCCGAAGTGTCCAGCCCCAAAAATCTCGGGATCAATCGAGCTGACTCAAGCATTTGGAAGGAGCAAGGCTCAGGAAGAGAGCTGGTGGGGGGGGGCTGTCACACAGCCATAACGTGGCCATCTATCATGGTGATGGGACTAACTATTGGCTGTCCATGACAGTGGCTGAGGAATGCGGCTCGGCCGGGTCAGAATTCACCAGACCGACTCCTGCACACAGAGAGGACGCCAAACCCTCCGCTCTCAACGCACGTAGCCCTGACTCCAACAACCGCTAAGGCCTGCGGTGGTATCTGGGTCCGCTGAAAGGCAGCAGCAGATCTGAGGCCAACTGCTTGTTGGTAGCACGGTGGAACAGAAAAGCTTCATTCACACTGCCTACAATGTGGCCACATGTGGGAATCGAGTGCACTGTAAACAAAACACCGGCACAACCCCCCCCCCCCCAAAAAAAAACCTTCTTTCAACGGGCAGAAAGACCTTTCCTGGGACAAACCTTTCAATCTACTGCTGAGCTGCATTTAAAAAAAAAGCCAGACGCTATCACACTGAGTGCTAATCTGAGTGTAAATCTATTCATCATGGAAAGCACACACACACACACACACACACATATACAGACAAAGTGCTTCTGCTTTTGTTTGCTTTGCACAGCTGATGAAGGACCTCTGTGTACATCATGTGTAGAAATCTTGCATACTTGCATACTACATACTTGCATACTACACTACATTTTTTAATTTCAATACTGTCCACTACTGTCTCTACTGCAGTTACTCTCACACACACACAAACGTGTGTGTGTGTTTGTGTGTGTGTGTGTGTGTGTGTGCTTGAGTGTGTGTGTGTGTGTGTTTGCGTGTGTGTGTAATTTGTCAAACTATACATTTGAATATGCATTACCATACATTTCATTTTGATAATATATCTTAATCATAATCTGAATGCTTCCTGTCTGCTCTTACAATTCATCTGCGTTTAGATTCCATTCAGAGAACTTGTGCTCGTGAGAAGGGTCAGGTGGGGTCACCCTTTCTCAAAGTGATTATCCTAAACAAGCCTCCTATTCAGGTACGATACTCTCCTACACAAACGCAGTAAAGGTCTTCATTTGAAGCCCTTTTGTGTCAGTCACGTCTGCTCTTTCCCAGATAGCCGTCATAGTTCCTTTGCTACTATTACAGGAGTGTTTCCTCTAGACTATTATTAAATGTCACAAGAGGATAAAACTAGTCATTTAACAGCATAAACACAGGATTCAGAGTATGGCTCAAAGAGAGCAAAGTGAAGCCGTTTTTTTTTTTCTTTCTCTCTCTCTGAGGTGTCCATTTAACCCTCCATCACAAAGGGCTTTTAACCACACATACATTTTATATAAACCGTAGACCATTACAAGGTCTTCCTTATTATAACATGTGCTGTAGATCATAAAGGTTGGATTTTATTTATTTATTTATTTATTTATTTATATATATATTTTTTTTTGTAAAACCTTTGCACTCTATATGAAGCGCTGCGGAGAAAGACGAGGACTGTAAGCGTTTGTGCTAATCTGTCTATGAGAGGCTGCGGTAAGGTGAGGCAGAGATAAGCCATTCTACGCTGAGACGGTAGGATTGACATGAGACAGTCGAGCAGAGAGCTGTCTGGGAGCTCTCCAGAGAAGCAGAGGAGGCATCAGGAATCTATTACAAACCCTATTAAAGACCCAGAGCTGTCAATCACACACACAATCTAAGACCAGGAGATAGAAGTCTCGGCAAAGAGAGAGGAAAGTCTGAATGCAGACAATACTTTAAGTGTATGTGGGTAGATGGATGCTTAGGTGTATTCGCATGTGTGAGTATATGTCTGTGTGAATGTGTGTGTGTGTGTGTGAGAGAGAGAGAGAGAGAGAGAGAGAGGGAGGTGGAGAGACAGAAAGGAAGTTAGAATGCAAGGTCTATGAACTAACTTTGCTGTGATTGAATTTTACCGATGAGGAGACATTGAGGAGGAAAAATAAAAAGGTTGGTTATCAACAACTGCAGAGTGAAAATCGTAGTTATGAAGAATAATGAGATTCACCAGCAGCTCACAGTGTTCTAGAGCTGACAAAATGGCAGCCACTGTCAGATAACAAACTCGCTGCTTTCAGGGCCACAGTTCACATACAGCGATGCAGTTCTTCACCATGTTGGGATTCTTTGTTGGCAATTACCTTACTGACAACAAATAACAAGTTTCTTGACAGTTTATTGCAATTTGGCAGACATTGACATTATGATTAGTGAGCAAAAGGTTTGAAAATTGCCTTTAGACTGTTGTTGTAAGGTTAATTGGTTAATTGGCTTTTTGTTGTTGTAAGGTAAGCTTAATTGCGTTGGACTGGGGAAACAGAATTCCCCATTAAAAAGCAATGAAACGGCTTACTGCTCACTTCTGTCCTGCTCATTATGGCTCATAGAAAGAGAAAGGAAGTGGGGATTTCCACTGGGTCCTAAAAACAGTCATGTTTATTATAATGCAATTAATGAGTTATAATTTTTATACGGTTTTCTTGGTTATGTATTTACTTTGCACTGAATGTATGGTCTTTTATCAGAAATTATACTTGTCCTCAGTTCCACAATTTATCTGCAGTTTCAAGAAAAAAGTTTGTAAACACTTTGCAATGATCTTCCTGCATTAATTAGTCAGCCAAAATGTGCTTTGATCTCAAGCTAAGCTGCAGAAATAGACAGATGCAATCTGTTCGAACTAATAATACAATAACATAAACAATTGTGTTTCTTCTTACCAGGACCGAACACATGGTTTAAACATTCAGAGCCTAAGCTGGAAAAAGGATGTAACCTCCAGGCTAATGACTTCTACAATGTTGCATGAGATCAGAGGTGTGGGTTAAAGGTTCTCTGCCCCATAAAGGCATCCAAAGTTTGTGTCTGTAAACCATGTGAACTGACCTCTGAAGAACAACTGCAGAGATGTGTAAAGCTGGGGAAGCTACAAACCCATTTCCAAAGGCTTGCCTGGTCAGCAATCCACTATAGACAGATTTTAAACAAATGGATGGAATTCAGCACAGTTGCTTCTCTTCCTGTGAGTGGGCGTCCTGCCAAAATCATGGTGGAAGCCAAGTGTCTGTTGACATGTCTATACTGTAAGAAAACCACTGAAGAAAACCTGTAGTAAAAAAAAAAAAATGTTTGAAGGGAAAAAAAACCCCCACCAAATCCTCATCCAAGCTGTGAAACATGGTGTAGGAAGTTTAATGGTTCGGAGCTCCTGTGCTGCATCAGGCTTGTTATAATGGAGGGAATATTTCAAAATTGCATCAAGAAACTTTACAAGGAAATGTCAGAATAGCAGTCAGATGGTCCTGACACCTGAAACGTAAAACAAGGTGGGTGATGCAACAGGACAATGACAACAGGATGACTTTATACATAAGAACATTTGTGTTTTGGTCCGGACATGTCAAGAGTCCAGACCTCAACCAATGTAGAGGAAACACTCAGTGGAGGTTATAGCTGCTAATGGTGATTCTAATCCCACGCGTTTGTTTGGTTGTAAACACCACAGCTAAAAAGAAAATTAAAAGATAGATGAGTGAAAAAAAGATACACTCAGATTACATTACCTAGCATGGTTACAGGGAAAGGATAATCATGGCTATTTAATGTGAGATTTATTGTATTTGACTACACATATTAATCACTTTATCTGTGCACTTTGACTGGAGTGCAAAGGGCTAAAATGACACTGTGTTTGAACGTGGCGATTTAGTGCAGTGTAGATGCTCGTCTGCAGGTGGTGACAATAAATAAGCAATAATTTCACCATCCACTCCCTGCGAGACTGTTACTTAAATGTGTGCACCAGTACTAATTTATCTAACGGATAGTGTTCATGTTGTGGATTAGGAGTCCACAATGTAGGTTTCTGTGCTTGAAAAAGTCCAGTCTCAATCTTTAGG
>JAOXYF010000020.1:12267602-12281836 GCA_028565775.1 Sternarchorhynchus goeldii | reverse complement strand
TCGGAGCGCTCCTTCTATGCAAGTAACAGACTTCCACAGACAAGCAGAGCAGCTACCAGGTTGAACTTCCTAACACCACCCATCTTGAATGATCTCCATCCTCCTATCTCCAAAAGGCTTGTTTTGTACTGATGGAAAAAAAAAATCAATGATATAAAACCACAACCCGGTGTAGCCATATCTTGCTCTACACGGATGCTAAATAAATTCACCATAAAAATAAGTCTCTTACTTATGTGTTCTTATACTCCCTCTCTCCCTCTCTCTCTCTCTCTCTCCAAACATATAAGCTTGTCTAAAGAACGGACGTAAGAAAAAGCTAATTAGAAAACTTTCATTAACCTTTAATTCCCTTGAACACTTGACAAAAAATCTGTTGCTGCTTGTGGCTCTTCACTGTCAGTGATTTAAACTCAACTGATTCCACTGGGTACTCCTCCCTTACCCTAGGAGTGCGCTTCAGAAACCCTAAACTGTTTGCTCCCTTCTCCTCTGGTTAATTAGACTGAGTAATCTGCCATGCTGTTGTTCAGATTTTTCTACAGTTAAGAAATTATTATTTTTTATTGTTTTATAGGCGATCTGATCACATTAAGCGCTAAATAACTAAATAAAAGTTATTAGACACTTGCTACTGAAATTAATACTCAGAAGTAAATTAATACTCAGAAGTAAATTAATACTCAGAAGTAGTGTTATTAAAAACAGGATCATTTACCCCAAAATGTTTAGGAACTCCTGTTAGGTCATTACTGCTGGAAATGGTTACCATTAACAACATTTGGCTGAGCCGTTGGTGCCCTTAGCTCAGCCAGCTTTTCATTACAGATCTACTTTTCTCAGAGTACCTCAGTCCGAGATTAAAAACTCTGAGCGTCTGAAGGCTCAGATGGCCATTGATTATAATTAAGCCTTTGAACAAACAGACTTTTCCTTTCAGTGTCAGGATATCAATACAGAGATGTGATCTGGATGCTAAGGCCTGCACAGGCAGTGAAGAAACCTGTGCACAAACGTGCTGTCCCATGAGCACTCAGAGCATGGACACTCAACACACCTGTATTAAGTGTTAACTTCTTAAAGCTTTGGGTAGCTCAGTCTAAAGGGATTTCTTCAACCAAACGTGTTTGTGTTTTAGCACAGGAACAAAACCACCTTAAGGTTATTCTGAAGAAAGCTTACAGCTCAAATGTCTTCCAATGGTTAGGTCATCCTCCACTCAGATCCAGAAATACTGATACCACACACACATTATTCAGATAGAGACACTGCCAGAATCTGCTGCCTATGAAATCATTTATTTCGAAATGGGTGACTTTTATATGTTCATGTAAAATATCCATGTGGAGCATATTAAAAGGGTATATGACCTGATACAATAGTACAATAGTACTGACACAATAGTGAAAATTACTTTAATTATCTAAAATGATTTTTTTATAGTCGTCAGATCCGCCTAGTGGATAGACTTTTTTGGTGAGCAGTGAATGAATATACGAACACACACACACACACACACAGAGGCACCCACACACACACTTTGTCTCTCTTTTGTTCCCTTGTTCACTTACTTGAGGCAATGTCCTGACTCATCGTTCCTGCAGCAGAGGGACATTTTTTATCGGCTGCACTTTCTGGTGACAATTAGTGTCAGTGGTGTGTGAAGTGTGGGGGGCCGTCAGGGGCGGGGCAAGTGGGGCGTGCAGAGGCACGGGGGGGGGCGTGGCCCCTGATCGAGATTCAACCTCAGCTGGACTCGAGCCAGCCTGTCCATTAGAGAGCTGATCAAGGTCACAGCGGCTGCTGCTTGCTTTGCCAAGCGATCCCGGGCCAGGCTGAGCGAACCGGGCTTCCAGCCCGCCGTCAGCCCATCGGGGAGGCTCTCCGCACACCGAGCCAGAGGTCACGGCCCTGGCCCAACCCCGACACCGCCCGAAGACTCACGGCTCCCGAGGTGTGAGCTATGAGAAGGTGCGCAGGGTGTTGAGACCTTGTGGTTTCTGTCTGACTCCACAGCCCAACCTTAGGAACTAAAGCAAACATGAAGACTGCTGATATAGTAAATAGAAATGAGAAGAGAGTAGAAGAGAGGACAAATGCCGGTAAGAGAATGGAGAGACAATGAGAGAGGGACAGAGAGACAGAGAGGGAGAGAGTAAACTGCAGAGCAAGGAAGGTTTACTAGTGGGGAAGTAGTGTCAGATCTAACATTAGTGCATTAGCCTGATGAATCAGTGAGGTGGAGGCTCAGGCCTCTCACAGAGAGCAGTACCTAAAAAAGTACTCAGGTGTAGAAGACTGTCCTGTACACCTAACAAACTCACATACACACACACATTCCACACAAACAGAGATGCAAACACATGGAGACACACACACACACACACACACACACACCGTATCCAGACTAGTGTCTGTACTGTAGAGATTCACATTGCCAGCTACACTGGATCTGTACAGCCAGACCCACGATGAGTAAAAGTCTCTCAGTCTCCCTGAAAAACAGCTACCAATGAAAACTGAGGTTTGTGTTTGTAGCTTTTGTGTCTATTTATATGTACGTGACTGTTAGCAAATGCAGCAATAGATTTGTTTATTACAGTAATTCACTCTTAATTTATTTTGTCATTACCGGAGCTTTGATTAGGCATCAGCCTTAAGTCATAATCCAGTCTGCTTGAACTCAGGCACTGAGGCCTGAATCACCAGCTCTATGTTATTTTGATGACTTCAGTATGATGCTCTGAATAAGTTATGAAAACATGTTACATATCTTTACAAGGCTGCGTATCAACTGACAAGCATTCTCCCTTTTTGCAGGGCATGTCTCACTCAAGAGGAGAAGACAAACATGCAGCTAATTACACAGGCAAGTAGGAGAAACTCAGAGTGACATGCTTGTAAATTTTTGCCTGCCACTAATTCTGCATGGACATGGCAGCTATGTGTGTGTGTGTGTGTGTGCTTATGTGTGTGTGTGTGTGTGTGTGTGAGTTTGCACGTGTGTGTGTCTTTATTTTTAACCTTTACAAACCATCTAGTGTGGCATTCCATAACATATGAGGTTAGGCACATCTAACAAGGGGAACCAATCTCAAACCTGCAGAGCTGTTTACACAGCAACACTGAATTGAGGGAATCCTACGTTCTCATTCATAACACATTCAATGTGACTAAAGAGCAGGAAGCTGGCTGCTGGATGTTTTGACGTGTTTCTGAAATTCGGCTGAAATGTGAAGATCGCATGTCCATGATGAAGTCGAGTGAGCTTCTGCCATAGTCTGAGCCTGGTCTAGCTTGGTCTAGCCTGATCTGAGCCTGGTCTAGCCTGATCTGAGCCTGATCTGAGCCTGGTCTGAGCCTGGTCTAGCCTGATCTGAGCCTGGTCTAGCCAGGTCTGAGCCTGTTCTAGCCAAGACTGGCTAAGTACATGGTCAACACAATCCAGCCATCCCACAGCCCTCCTGCCCTCCATACAGGGATGAATGTCCCAATCTACACCCAGGACTATACCCTTGGTGAAACAGAGCCTCCACAGTCCGTTCAGCCTCCTGTTACACTCTCTTTCATGGCATTGGTAAGGGGTGAGACAGGTCCTACTGAACACGCCAGTCTGCCGACTGGTCTGGACTCCATACCCCACATACCAGTACCTGATACCTCACTCTGTCTGGACCTGACCCAATACCCCATTTGCCTGGATCTGATACCCCCCCTACCTGGGCCCACTACCCCATCCACCTGGACCTAATAACCCACCTTGCCCAGGCGCTCTTTCACCATGCCGTCCCCCTCCCTTGGCAGTGTCCCTTTCTGTGGTGCGGGTTGAACAGCCATACTCTCTTTTGTTCCCTTGTTCCCTTGTTGTAAGTGCTGGCATCACCCCGATGATTCCTGGCAAACGTGTGCCTGGAGACGGGGGGCGGAGCTCTTCGGCATGTCCCTCTCCAGGCATGTCTCCACAACGTCCTCCTGTGACTCTGGCGGAGAGCCCAACACGAGCTCAGTGGACATGCTGAGCTCATGACCAAACGGCAGAAAGGCTGGAACTAGAGTGACCCCAGGCAACTCCTGCATGGAGGAGGGAACGTGCCAGCTGAACCGGGACAGGTGGTGATCTCGGTCACGCTGGTGTTGTGAGCGTCCGGTTGTGGTGAGCGCCCGGATGAAATACTCCTCAAGGCCATCGCTCTGGACGGAGCCTCCCCACCCCATTTCAGCCTTCAGCCATGACTGCTGACTCGAAGCTGCGCTCCTGGTCGCTGTGGAGATTCTCTGGCAGCCCAAACTAGCAGACGAGCTTCTCTACCAGCTGCTCCACTGTTATGGCTACATTCTGCTCCATGACCACATGACTGCTTCCTTGTGTCAGCAGTGGAGGAAGGGCCAGGACATCCATGTGGCTGTTTGCCCATCATCGTGTTGGTGAGGAGGGACTGAAGCGGGTTGTGAGATTCACTGGTGGTGAAGTGGTACTCTTGCAGTGCCGTGATCCACCTCGCTACATGAACTGCAGCAGCGAGGCGTGATCAGTACAGGGGATGAACGGGACTCTGTAGAAGTAAGGGGAGAAATTACGTAACTATCTCATGCAAAATCTCCCTCCGTCATCATGTAGCAGTGACGTTCTGACTTGCTCAAGTGCCGGAAGTGTAGTAGGCAGCGATGTTTTCAGTCTCGTAAACCTGTAAACCTTGGGTACAAAACGCCTTTCATTCAAAGTCTAGCAAGGATGCTATCTTTTTCTTGGACTCCAGAGCAAGAAGACCAACATTTCATCAGTTCCTCCAGCACTGATGGAGTGTGTTCAGTTCCTCCAGCACTGGTGGAGTGTGTTCAGTTCCTCCAGCACTGGTGGAGTGTGTTCAGTTCCTCCAGCACTGATGGAGTGTGTTCAGTTCCTCCAGCACTGGTGGAGTGTGTTCAGTTCCTCCAGCACTGATGGAGTGTGTTCAGTTCCTCCAGCACTGATGGAGTGTGTTCAGTTCCTCCACCACTGATGGAGTGTGTTCAGCTTCTCCAGCTCTGTGGTGACTGAACGCCCTGCTCGGTCCTCAGATAACCACCCACTGGCTCTAATGTTTTATTCCATCAAAATCATTTGGCGGCCACCACAGTGACACCTGAAGTGTGCATGAATTCAGTATTTCTTTACATGTCTAATGTATCCTTTAATATCTTCGTTTAATGACATTATATTCTGTAATTATAACATTATTATTGTGAATAAATGATCAGTGTAGCTCCTACGCTCAGTCTAAACCAACAGTGGTAATGTGATAGTATGCACCTACATGTATAATGTTCTCCTGGGATAACTGACTCATTACACTGCCCTCAGTACTAGCGAGCAATAAGCTTGACTGATTCTATGCAAGACTGCTGAGCTTTGGGTGGGAATTCTGTGGCACGACTGCAGTCTGAGATAAGAGGAGGGGAGCGTGTGGTGAGTGCACATGGAGATGTTCTTTTCCAGTGCTGGGAAAGGATGTGGAAGAGAAGGCAAGCAGCGTGATTCCTGTTCTCGCTCTCACTCTCGGCAGCAGTACTGCTCGCATAATGATAAACTTCCTCAAAGCCAACAAAGGCATGAAAAGAACAGGGGGAAGCGTGGATTATTTAAATACTCTACGCATTAGGAGTCCCGGTGAGCCCTCAACAACAACACAAAAACCCCCATCAGATTCTCCTGCAGCCTTTTTACCAGCATCTACGCAGCTTCTCCAGGAGAGAAAGAAGATGTTAAGACAGCACTCTCGCCAAAACCAGCTTAGCTGGTATTACTTTCTGTCCTGCGGGGAGACCTGGGAATGTGCGAGACGGCAACAGAAGTGCATTCAGCTTAACCCTCATCAGGGTGCTTGTTTAGCAGCTCCGTATGCGAAGGCTGGCGTGGAGGAATTCAGTATTTCCTTATATGACTAATCCATTCTTTTATGAATTTTACTATTTTCTTGTGTGACTAATCTTCCCTCTGGTATCTTTAGTCAATTATATTACAATCTTTCATTTATTTTTGGAGAATTCCACAGAAATTAACAAACTGTAAAGTACTCAGAAGAGAAAAACGACGGGTTAATATTTAACCTACGATGAATAAAACATTAATAGAGATCTCCCTATCACAAAACACGCATAAATTGATGATGCAAATATGCACATTAATTAAGTACAGTGCATAACATCATTCTGACTGATTACAATGGTTTCACAAGGACGTGGGCACCGCAGAAACTCACAGCAGTGAAAGGAAAAACCTGGTTTTCCCCCACCCCCACCCCCATGTCTCAGACAGACATGTCCTGGCATATTTGCAGCCAACAAGGGATGTGTTTGTTCTGACCTCCCTCCGCTAAATGAGGAATCGTCCTTGGTCCGGGTGTGGGAGGGAAATGGATGTATAAAGTGTGTTAAAAGAGCGGCGTGGAAAGTCCTGAAGGTTAATTTACTCTTAACTCTTATTAAGTGTGTGTCTATGGGGGCTTCATTAGGGTGACACACAGCGCACGGGTGCCGACAAGATTAGCCTAGCAGAGCACAGACACGCTTTCTCTTTCAAACCGACCGTTTATCCTCATAAAAGTATGCATCACAGGAAGTCACACACACACACACACACACACACACACACACACACACACACACACACAAACATCTGGAGCAGACCGGTGAGCTCTCTTAATTAGAAAGGACAGTCCATCAGTGGGTGGCCAGCAACCAGTTGCTAGATGTTTTCCTTTTTTCTTTAATTAAAGCTTTATCACATTTGAGTATCTTCCACTATCCATGACTGTAAACAATAGAACGAAATATGGTTGTGGACACTGCACACACAGACACACACACACACACACACACACACACACACAAACAGTCCCCGCACAAGACATGTGGACATGGTGTGACTACTGATCTCTGCGCTGAAGGTTCTGGACCTGTTAATCAACACTGCCAGTGTGTATCACTGTTGCTAAGAAGAATGGCTGTGTGTTAGGAATATGACTGTGGACCGAAGATCTGCGGAGATGGGATGGCTGTAGGGGAATATGCTCTAATTACATTTTGTGAGCCCTGGGTCGCCATCCATCTGCATACTGCTGAATTAAATCTAATTGATGTGCATTGAATTTCCGATCTACTTGTTATGCCAGTGGTTTATGCAATAGAGAAGATCAGTTTCAAATGATCATTGAAAAAAAGGAAAATAAATCATCTTTTTTATTGATGTATATTCTCTAAGGTAGAACATCATGATTTGTATTCAGGTGGCTTTCCTCCTACACCCCCCCCCACTCCGCTCCACCCACTCCACCCCACTCCCCCCACACCCAAAGGTTCGGTGGTGCTCATTGAAATCTAGCCATAGAGGATCAATAGGACTGTTGGTCTCTGTTCGTTGTGACACTGTAATGGGGGAGATGTCCCCTATGCCTGGCCTCAGGGAGGGGAGCACTCCCACACAGGTATCGATCCTGGAGTACAGAATGAAAGCAGTCCAAGGGCAGTAACCAGGACCACACAGCCCTGTCTCTTAAGGTCTCTTTCTCTTTCTCTCTCTCTCTCTCCCTTTCGCTCCCTCTCTCTTTCTATCTATCTGAATCTCTCTCTCACACACACACACTGACGCTCGCACAAAAAAACACTCACACACACAGAAACACACAAACATTCGAATCCCCACCACCACCCCCCACACCCTTCCACAAAAAAACTCACAAACAGCAGAGGACACAAGGGAGAGGTGAAGTGGGAAACTCACTGGCAGTGAAACTCTTACTACGTTGCGGTGAGATAAATGTCCTTTGTTTCGATTATGGCTGAACCCCAAAGATAGTAACAGTGGGTTATGAAGAGAGAGGAGGAACATACACAGGTAAACTTTATCTACTCTGAGCTTTATCAGGACACTAGAGTGTTCTCCTGTAGCGTTGTTATAAAATCCTCTCACAGAGAGAAGCACACACTGATAATTCATGTTTAACTACAAAAAAAAGATGTAATCACGAAACCTTTCTTTGGGGTAAGATTTTGATATTTGGCACATTTCTTCATACTGACTAGAACTGATTAATGCAGTTAATGCAGCAGGTTACATCACCTGAGGGCATCACTGTTATCCCAGGTGTGCATAAAGAACATGACGTGTGTCTGCTGGGGACAGAACTGGCCTCAGCACAGCACTCTGCTAAGACTCTGAAGTGTAGAAATCAATCCCTGATCATATGGCTAAAGGTTATTCTTTGATCTTTCAGGCAGGTAGGAATTACTTCTTTTCAGCCTTTAGTGACGGAGAAAGGGAAAGGGGGGGTGGTGGAGCTGAGGGGCTTGGTGGACAGACTAGATACAAATGATTTTGGTAAGGTAATAAGGGAGGAATAAAAATGAAGTGCGTTTTGGTGTAATAGAGTTGTAATAGACCCAGACTCTGCAGGAGACCCAGGAGACATGGAGCAACACCCCACTGAGAAAATTCGCTCCCCAACGGGGTTTCCCCCAGGGACTGGAAATGCACACGCTCTCTCCCCCTTCTCCCACCTTCATCATCTATCATCTGACTGCCTCTGTGGAAATAAAAAAAATGGAGAGAGAGAGAGAGAGAGAGAGAGCACTTCCAGTAACTTTCAGTGCACCAGTATTTCTACATTTGCATCAGTGATGTATCAAATCCAACATTACAGACATTATGCAAATATTGTTACATGGCCAATATTCCTTTTGGTTTATGGATAAATAATATTGCTATTTGTAGGTCTTACAGCATCTGTGTCAGGCAGCAGATAAGACTTATGACCATAGGAGTATAGAAACAGTGCTTCTGTAATACAAACAGTTTTCAGCAATTACAATTTTGAAAGTTCTAGATCTAAAGGATCATTGCTTTGAAGGAATGTAGTAGTTAGTTATAGTTATAGTGTTAGTGGAAGTAAAGGAAATGTGAGGAAACGTTCCTTGCAGGTCTGGGGATGTAGAGGACCTTCTCCAGAAGCTGACAGCCATGCAAATGTTCAACAATCATTAGAAAACAAAGCTTCGGGTTTCTTCTGGAGGTCTTCTTGAGGTCTCTGTGTCATCATGCAGAAATGTGTTTCACGGAGAATCGCAGGACGTCCCGACAGTGCGGTGGCCTAAACGCTACCCCGCGCTCTGCAGAGTGATCCAGTCAGAGAGGAGAAAAAGAAATTGGCTGTGAAATAATTAATCAAAACGGCCTTCTGTTACTGAGGGGACCTGTCAGCTGCTGTGAGCTCGGAGCGGCGAGTCAGAACAGTGGAAGACTTTTACATGGAGGCAGACACAGGTAGCACTGCAACTATTAATATACATTTGAAACATGATAAAGCACAGGCTGGATGGGATGTGTCACGTCATAATGGAAAAAAAAGGAAGAGAGAAACATATATTCACTATCTATTAATCACTCAACGCCACCTTAATGACACATTTATCAGATGGAAGCGGAAATCAAATAACTTATGAAATATTAAAGTCCCCAAGACCAACAGTACTCGGCCAAGTCATAAATCATAACAGTAATTAATAATTTACATATCTGAATATCTCTTTCTCCCTTCGTTGTGCAAACTGCGGATGGATCACTTAAGCGGAATAAAATCAAAGCCGGTGCCTTAATCAGCAGAGAGCAGTCGTTACCTGTCCTAAATCACGTTAGGAGAAAGATCTTTTTTTAATAAAACATGAACACTCACTCACATTCTCTTTGTCTTTCCATTTGAATATTCCACTGCCAAAGCTCAAAGTTATACTGAATGTGACATAAAAAAAATCAGTGTATGTTAAAAAAGGTTGTTTTTGTTTGTGTTACTAATTTAAAAAAAACCACTAGTATTGTACATAGATGCCCAGTGTGCTTTTGTCTCATAATATTGCCAATGGTTATTGGTTCTCGGACAAATTAAACAAGGGCTTGAACCCAGCAGAGGCTGGTTGTTATCATGGTGAGCTCAGTAGCTAACAGTGAGAAAGAGACTGACACAGAGCAAATTGGTTTCTATTTATTTCCAGCTGAAATCTTCTCTCTGAAGAAAACCTGCTAAACGACTTTCTCAGCTGGGCAAGAGGTGACTTTTATTAATTACTGAACTTAGCTGAATTAAGGAATAGCTGTGATTGTTTCCTTTCATTTATTGCAAGAACTATTTTTGCCTTCAGTATTTAGCCCTGAACTGAGAAAAAAATCTGAATGGCGTTTGACTCTAAAACATTATGATTTGCTGAATCATCAGTAATTACAGCTGAGTCGTAACAGTTAAAGAACAGATCTAAAACCCACATCACATCTCAACGTATACATTTTTAAAATAAGACTGAGCAATCAATGCTAAACATCAATACCCGTTAGCATGGTTTTAACTGAGCCGAGCTGCTGCCTAATGAAATCTGTGCATAGCTCCCCAAGCTATTGATTGGAGGGAGCTCTAATTTGCCGCATGAGATCAGGCAGCTCTCTCTCTCTCTCTGTGTTTCTCTCTCTCTCTTCCTCTCTATCCCTCCCTCTCTCTCTCCTTCTCTCTGCCTCTGTCTCTCTCTCTCTCTATCGCCTTGTGCCATGTATTGAGCTCGTGTGGAAATATCTCAGCAGCAATTTAACAAAATATTTAAGGTCAAATAGGTAAAAATGTAAGTGTCATCTATACGCCTAACTGAATGAAAATGGCCCCGATTTTTAACTCGTGAACTGCAGATCAAGTCATTTAGAGATGACAATCCCCAGTAGCTCTATGGTGCCAGACACAAGCTCTTATCCAGAATGACGTACATATTTATTAGTGTGGCTGCCTGTGTGCTCCTTGCCTGTTAACCCCATGAGCGGTAGGTTCTGGTGCCACGTGCACACTGGTCCAGAGTTACTGGACCACGGAGCTTTATGTAAGCACCAATCCACTCCTTTTCACTGGATTGTGACTAACGCAGAAAGGAGTAGGTGCTGTGAGTCTGTGCTAAATACGGTGCTGGGAAACGGCGCTTCGTTCTCACTAACACTTGTGAATTACCATGTAACCGTTTTCTTGCCTCCTAAGCATTTGCGTTTTACAGGCAGGTTAACGTTGCTCTTTTCCTGTCTAAAGCCTTTCACGTCTTGACTATCACATTGTTTTCTTTTGTTTGTTTGTTTTTTGTTAGAGGTAGGAGAGGTTTTGGTCAATGGGGCTTGAAGTGATGCGTTACTCTCGCTTTCAGGGACAGATCCAAGGCACGGGGATCATAGCAGATTAGACCACGGGGAAGCGTTCCTCAACCGCGCCAAGCTAAAGCGTATTAGAATGCACTGCCGACTCTAATTAAGGGGGCTTCTATGGCACAGTGCGGAGCAGTTAAGGGATCCTGCTGGAGAATGGTGACACACACACACACACACACACACACACACACACACACACACACTCCCAGCTGGTTTGGAATGCTGCATTAACTTCACACCTTCTCTTGATCAGACTACCTAAATGGTCCACTATCAGTGAGACTACAGTGACCATCATGCCTTTAGAGGAAGATGCATTGCCATATAAAGAGCTACCTTTAACATGCATCTGTGTGTGTGTGTGTGTGTGTGTGTGTGTGTGTGCCTATTCTGGACCCCTTGTTCACACTAACATCTCTCTCCCCATCAATGAGTCTGTAAAATAGTCAGTGCTCAGGAATTAGAACTACATGTAACTGCTCAAATGCATTAGAACTACATGTAACTGCTCAAATGAATTAGAACTACACGTAACTGCTCAAATGAATTAGAACTACACGTAACTGCTCAAATGAATTAGAACTACATGTAACTGCTCAAATGCATTAGAACTACACGTAACTGCTCAAATGAATTAGAACTACATGTAACTGCTCGAATGCATTAGAACTACACGTAACTGCTCAAATGCATTAGAACTACACGTAACTGCTCGAATGCATTAGAACTACACGTAACTGCTCAAATGCATTAGAACTACACGTAACTACTCGAATGCATTAGAACTACACGTAACTACTCGAATGCATTAGAACTACACGTAACTACTCGAATGAATTAGAACTACACGTAACTGCTCGAATGCATTAGAACTACATGTAACTGCTCAAATGCATTAGAACTACATGTAACTGCTCAGATGCATTAGAACTACACGTAACTGCTCAAATGAATTAGAACTACATGTAACTGCTCAAATGCATTAGAACTACACGTAACTGCTCGAATGCATTAGAACTACACGTAACTGCTCGAATGCATTAGAACTACACATAACTACTCGAATGAATTAGAACTACACGTAACTGCTCGAATGAATTAGAACTACACGTAACTGCTCAAATGCATTAGAACTACACGTAACTGCTCAAATGAATTAGAACTACATGTAACTGCTCAAATGCATTAGAACTACATGTAACTACTCGAATGAATTAGAACTACACGTAACTGCTCAAATGCATTCGTTCCATGCTGAAAGGAGAGAGGCAGTGTGACCAAATCCTGTAGTAGTGCTTTAGCGATCAGTGTGGGAGGACTCAGTGTACCTTTATCATTTAGATGGGTTATTAATTTTGTAAACTTTGAATTGATACTGGAGTGGTGCTAATTCAATGAAGATGTATTATTATTTTAGGACAATCCTGTTGTAGAGTGGGAAGTGGAACTGACAGGAGACAGGGCTGGACATGGGGAAGATTAATAGCTATAAATACAGAAAGGGGCAGTGAGTCAACCTGATTTTGACTCACTGTGTCGCCTCGGTAACACACGGAGCATGTCAAAAGAGCACAGTGACTCAGCTTTTACATTTGACTCACCTTGCCTGTTTGCCAATATACCTGAGTAAAAAAGAGGGAAAGTTAATAAAGGTCTGTCTCCAGGGCAACCTTGGTGGTGAGGTCAGGCGTTACTCCATTCTCCACCCTTCTCCACCCTTCTGGGAGATCACAAATGAAGCCATACTAATGATGTGTTAATGACTACTGCAAGCCCTTTGTGAATTAGCAACTAGGCAAGAGGAGCAGCAGAGGCAAGACAAGAAATAGTGTGTGTGTGTGTGTGTGTGCATGAGTGTACATATGCAAGTGTTTATGAGATACAGCAAGTGTGCTAATGTGTTTGTTAATATGCACATGTGAAAAACATCCTCCATGAAAACTCCATGTTAAAGTTGACAGATAAAGAAAGAGGCTTGAACCCATCAAAGTACCTCCAAGGTCACACACACACACACACACACACACACACACACACACATACACACACACACACCTGCAAAGTACATGTCAATGTCAGAAGCCTGAGAGTTCGGTGACATGTAGAGTGATCGAAAACAGACATCAGGAATAAAAATTTAAAAAAATTCTCAGACCTCCCTTGTGAGAAAAGCATGCAATAAGAAAGTGTTCTTCACAATTCCCCTTGTCTACCATTTTGACTGGTTTTGCATGGCATGGATCTGGCTGAACGTCCCTAAATCACAGATGCATTTGGAATATAAAGGATCTCAGCCCAGGTTCTTGTGCAGCTTCTCTGGCTCTCTGGCGTTAGGACTTTAGTGCTGCTCTTGACTCACTGTTTGCAGGAAGGCTGAGAAATTATTGTGAGATTAACTGCACCCTGTAATCTGAGAAAGCACCACCTAAATCAGATCTGAACCTAGAGATTAGAGTCCTTAACCAGTGCCTTCATGTGTTCGAAACAAATATATAGTGGAATGTTTGATCTGTTCAAACAGCATAGATCAGACTTTATTTCACAAAATTTTCAAAATGTATCTACCAAATCTACCAAATGTTCAAAATGTATGTGTAAAAAAATATATACATGCTGTGTGTGTGTATATATATATATATATATATATATATATATGTATATATATATATAATACACAAGAGCGTGTATGTGCATCTAAAAATACTGAATTAGATTAGCTCTTGAACCTCACCTTGTGGGTGTAAGTGCATGCATTACCCAAATCATGAGCCACATAAGTAGCTATGCCTGGCTAAAGTTGTAAATGGTTGTCAGTTCTAAAAACATACTCCCAGATGTGTCCATTAGGGTCAAATCTGGAGGTGTTTCCTTCCAGAGTAAAGTCATGGAACAGCTCCCTGCTCTGAGTATCACGTGATTCTGCTATGTAAGCCCATGCTACATGAGCTTTGGATGGTATTGAGAGAGAGAGAGAGAGAGAGAGAGAGAGAGAGAGAGAGAGAGAGAGAGAGAGAGAGAGAGAGAGAGAGAGAGA
>JAOXYF010000020.1:12254772-12265656 GCA_028565775.1 Sternarchorhynchus goeldii | reverse complement strand
TATAAAGATTCACCTCTTATATCTGGTGAATCTTTATATAGTAACATATATATATATATATTAGATTCCGATATATATTAGAAACGAATGCATGCATGTTGCTTGCACAGCTGATGAATAACCTTTGTCAAAAATACCGTTTTGCTGGAAACCATGTAGACTTTGCTAGAATTTTGACTCTCCCTAAATCTTTTATTACTGTCCCCTGCAGTTACTCACCTGAAATAATATTATATAAGAAGGAATACATGCAATCATTTTTAAATGTGTTTCTGGCCTGTTGTTTCCTTGTGGTGTGTTCATTTGTTCACTCCATGTTCTGTTGCCCCATGTACTCCATGCTCTCTGTTCAGGGTGTCTGTTGCGTCTCTGTCCTGTTTGAGCGTGATCCGGGCCTTTGCTGATGTGTGTGTGTGTGTGTGTGTATGTGTGTGTGTGTGTGTGCAGCAGCCACGGGGCCGGTGGGGTGTGATTGCCTTGCACGAGCTCAGAGGGGGAGAAAATGAGCTGGAGGTGAACTCCACTGCTCTGCAGTGCCCATCCATTCAGTATGGAGCAGAACTCTGACCCCCCAGCTGATTTCTAATGGATTTCAGGAGTCCCCAGCAAACACCCAGCTGGGGTCCAAACAAGCTCATCAGTATGCTCCCTCCTCGCCCTCTCTGCCTCTCTTTCTCTTTCAACTGCTGCCTGTCTTTTCTGACTCTGGTTGTTTTATCTTCTTTTTTCATCTTTTTTTTTTTAAATCCAACACATTTTGAATTCCCTTTACATCTAAACTTTTACATTTTACACAGTTCACATCATTGCATGGAAGTTACTCAGCAGAATATGAACGCCACGTGGAATTCTGCTGTCATTGTGATTCAGAAAGGGCTGCACCCTTTACGATCTGCCGTATGCCGTTAGAGATCCTCGAGATGCTCCATTCTACCAGTGCTTAGTGCCATGGGAAACTCTTTAAAAAGACTTTAAGAAAAACTTCACTCTGCTGTACATTTACATACTGAATTATTGTGAGTTGTCTCTTCCTATAGATTCTACATATCAGCTTACACTTACACACCTTACAAAAACTCCTGAGCTAAACCGACAGGACCCAGTGGATTAGGGTTACCTGGGGCTCAGCCTGGGGCCTGGCCTGGGGGAGCTGCTCCTCGGCGATTGCCTGGTGGCTGGGTCTCCGCCCATGGGGCCCCGGTCAGGCTCAGCCTGAATGAGCTACACATGTCCACTCTCCCATGACCCCACCACCATTGGGGGAGACGGTTATGGGGGTCTGATGCAGTGTGGATCGGGTGACGGCCAAAGGCTGGGGCCTTGCCGTCCCAATCCTTGGCTACTGAAACTGGCTCTTATAACATGGAACCAGATCTTTACCCTCACGAGGGTCCTGGAGGGTGGTGGGAGTTCGCCCAACCAGGCCACATGTGCTTTGTGGATTTGGAGAAGGTATTCAACTGCATCCCTCGGGGGAACCAGTAAGGGGTGATGCAGTACAAGTAACGAGGCTCACTGTTATAGGCCATTCAGTCCCTGTACAAACAGAGCAGGAGCTTGGTTCACATGGCCGGCAGTAAGTCAAGCTGGTTTCCAGTTGGGGTTGGAGTTTATCACCATTTTTGTTCATAACTTTTATGGACAGAATTTCTCGGTTCAGCCAAGCGGCAGAGGGAGTCTGGTACGGTTGCCTCAGGATTTCACGTCTGCTTTTTGTGGATAATGTGGTCCTACTGGTGTCATCAGGCCAGGATCTCCAGCCATCGCTGGGCCAGTCTGCAGCCAAGTGTTAAGCGCCCTGTTTCTTTAGGCTGCTACCCCAGTGACCCAGACCTGGGCAAGGGGTAGAAGATGGATGGATGGATGGATGGATGGATGGATGGATGGATGGATGGATGGATGGATGGATGTGAAAAATTGTTTGTTAGAAAACTTAAATTTGATCTTGACAACATTTCTGAATGTCATGGTGCTCTTACAGTCTTGATAGGAAAGCAATGAAGAGTATAAGGACCATATGAAGAAGTACAGTGATACAATTCAGTTTTGCAATGTAAGAAACACCCTTTAGCAAAATACAATGGAGCTCCTGTGATTTACTTCTGAGACAAATTCATAATTTAGTTTAATTTGAACACAACCGCTAAATGCTTTTCAGTAAAACATTTTGTAAAACATTTTGATGCCTCAAACTTCAGGTTGCACATGAACATCATGTAACTCTGTTGAACAGACCTTGCTGGTCTGGCGTTTTTCGGTACTGTCATGTTCTTTTGCCCCTCCAGAAATTCTACAGCATAACCCATTATCAAACACAGGAGTACCTCTGAGTTCCTCAGTCCCTCAACACACTCAGCACTCAGATTATAATAAGCAAAACTCTATACAATGTAATACAAGATGCATCAAAATCCTTAGGTGTTGTTGAATATGCGGTGCGCGAGAAGAAGCTCTGTGTTCTCAAGCGTGTCTAAATGATCGCAGAAAGCATGTACAGTAGAACTCATTACCCAGACCCCAGATGGGTCCCACCCAGGAATCCACCTTATGAGCCCTAGCTGGAGTGTTACTTTTGTCTGTTTTTCTATCGTTCTGTTTCCTTTCACACTGAGATCTACTGCAACATCATCTGAAATATGCTGTTCATATTTTTGTTTTTTTTTTCTCTAGAGGGTCCTGTGCTTTCTAAAGGCAGTTGTTAACATACCTCTGCTATCTGGCTAAACTCACTGCTATATGCCTTATGCATGTTCAGCACATTTTGTACATAATTTACCAAAGCTATGGTGTTTCGTGATGTGTGACCATTTGGAGAGAAATTCTCTCTACTCATGAAAATGCACTGAGGCAAACGCGGCGTGGCTGAAGGAACAAGGTGTTAAAAAGACTCTAATGTCTTATGAGAAACCATGTGTCAGTACTTTAGGTAAACAAACCCAACCGTTCCACGTTCTCACTAGGGTGTCTTGGACATCCCCTTGATGTCTCACATCCAGTAATTAGGAAGGGAAATTCTGAGCAGAGATGCCAGTGGTGTGCCTTGGGCTGTGAGGAATCAAGAAGCAAAGGAGAGCTGATGTGAATATACAAGCTAGAACCAAGCAGCCCAAAGATATAAAGGAAAGAAAGGGATATTAAAAAGGCCCCATAAACTCGTTACTGCAAGCCTCCTTAAACTCGTTACTGCAAGCCTCCTTAAACTCGTTACTGCAAGCCTCCTTATACTCGTTACTGCAATCCTCTTTAAACTTGTTACTGCAAGCTTCTTTAAACTTGTTAATGCAAGCCGCCTCATACCTGTTACTGCAAACCTCCTTAAACTCATTAATGCAATCATATTTAACTCATTACTGCAAGTCCCCTTAAATATGTTACTCCAAGCCACCTTAAACTCGTTACTGCAAGCCTCCTTAAACTTGTTATTGCAAGCCACTTTATACCTGTTACTGCAAAACTCCTTAAACTCATTAATGTAACCCATCTTTTACCCATTACTGCAAACCTCCTTAAACTCATGAATGCAATCCTCTTTAACTCATTACTGCAGGTCCCCTTAAATATGTTACTCCAAGCCACCTTAAACTCGTTACTCCAAGCCACCTTAAACTCGTTACTGTAAGCCTCCTTATACATGTTGCCAAATGTGTGCAAAGCTACGTAGTACACTGTGCTCTGTAACTATGAAAAGTCTGTTGAGATTGTAGGTGTATTAGAGGTCCACAACTTTTCTCCAGAAAGGGGTGTTCATGGGAAGAATTTCTTGCTCAAAAAACAATTTCTTACTTAAAATTATTAAAAGAAAAGTGGTGGAGATTCTTAAATGCTGGAAAAGAAAAACATATTTCTGTATATCTCAAGTTTACAAAAGACCACCTGGATGTTTTTCATGCCTCTGGGTGATGTTATGTGCATGAATGGAAGAAACACGTTGAACTTTTTGACAAGCGCGAGCAGCAGTATGTTTGGAGAGAAGAAAGCACTACACACCAACAGCATAAGCCCCTCCCAGGGATGCGGAGGATGGGGTGTTGTGCTGCGATTCAAGCAGCTTCCTGCCCCCCGGGTCTGGGCGCTCTGTTATCAGAGACGGAATCAATGAAAGTTGCATCACAAAACATTTTACAAGAGAATGTCATGGCCAACCAGCTGAAAGCAACTAAACAATCAACTTGAACACAGGAATGAATCATCATCAGTAAGGCCTAGACAGTAGGAACCAGTGATCTGCGATGGGCAAGTCAGAGTCCAGATCTCAGATCAGTTGAGAAGAAAGCAACTATCCACAGTAATATCACAAGAATCAGAAATATCACTCAGCTGAAGGCAGGAATGGTGTAAAATGACTCACAACTGGTTAGCAGCTACAGAAAATGGAGCAGGGATGTATTTATTTATTTATTTATACTGCTAAATGACCTTCTGCCATTTCATTAATACACTAGTCAATATACATCCTCCAGCCTGGACTGTGAATGTTTAAATAACATGTCCAGAATTGACAGGGGAAAGATCAGGGTCCTGTGCTTTATTAATTTAATCTCACTGCATTTCTCTATAATTGTGGTAGTTGAAGGTCAAGTCTTCATTTATATTCCACAAGCCATATGTCACAGACCTAAAAAAATAAATAATTAAATAAATAAATAATCAGCACCTCAGCCTGACATGACCCATGACCTATGACCCATGAACCACAGTTACGGAATAAAGACACTGAGGGCACTGTGTGTGTACCTAAAAGAACAAACGCTTAACATAAGTTGAACAGATCTAGTCATAAAAAAGACAAGCACCATTCAACCACCAACCAATAACCTGCCTATTCACAACATGAAAACTTATGTAAGGTGTACTATATATTTTTTTAATTATTTGTACAGTTAAGTGAGCACACTGTGAAAGTGCATATGCACTGCAAACAACACCAGAGGTGCATAAGAGGTGTATAAGAGGTGTATAAGAGGGTAGTGACAGAGCTTTACAAGACCAGGCAGACCAACCGGGATACTGCCTGGATCGACTAAAATAAACTGTACAACTGAATGCAACGATGTCCGTCTAACCATAAAAGGAGGCCAGGGGGATGCACTGCCCACCAGGGAGATGCACTGCCCACCAGGGGGATGCACTGCCCACCAGGGAGATGCACTGCCCACCAGGGGGATGCACTGCCCACCAGGGAGATGCACTGCCCACCAGGGGGATGCACTGCCCACCAGGGGGATGCACTGCTCACCAGGGAGATGCACTGCTCACCAGGGGGATGCACTGCCCACCAGGGAGATGCACTGCCCACCAGAGAGATGCACTGCCCCCTCTTCTGTTCTGCATGAGGCTGAATCCTCTAGCAAAAACCATCAGTAAGAGTGGATCCAGCAATAGATGCAGGACCTGAGCTTCTATCAGCCACCAAAACCAAGACTGTGTCAGTGGTGACAGGATAACTAGAATCAAAAATATTTCAGGACTCATAGCACAGATCTCAGTCCAGATGAGGGAAGGTCTTGGGAAAAATAGCAGTTCTTTACACATAAAACCTAAATATTAATGAATGACAATACCAAAATAAACATATCAAGTTCTGAAATAATAGATAGATTCCATAACGTATGTGTATTCTCTACCAATAGTAAAATAGAGGAAAACATCTAAGTTTAAAGCTCTTATTTTGGTATGCAAAAACAAACAAACAAACAAAAATCCTTAATCCCATCTAATGTGAGCACAGCCAGATACTTCAAAGACTGGCATCACCATAGTAACTGACACTGTTCAAGGTGAGCTAGATCTTATTCTCGTCTGATGGAAGTAACAATACTTACCGGGACAAAGAGCTTTATTGCAGTTGGTTCTGATGTAAGCAGTACATACAATAAGCCCTGAGTACCTCTCTTGCTGAGGCTCTTGTAACTCTTTAGAGGGAGAGCTCTCAGAGAGTGGCACCCAGAGTGCTCGTGTAGAAGAACGCTTTGCAAAAGGTGAGCAAAGCCTCCTCAACACGCTTTCATCTCTGCCATGCTAATGTACCCAGGACCTCAAATCCTGTGAAGCCCATATAAAATCTCTCTTCATGCATTTTCTTACTGTTAGGAACTGCTCTGTGTGATACTGCATCAACTAACGTAGTGCCATAGGGCCTAAAATGTGTGCAAGAAACTCACTAGGCTTTTTTTTTGTCAGTTTTGTTTCTTTTTGTTTCTTTTTGTTTATTTATTTCTTTTTCAGATCAGAGTTTTCTGTGACTAAAAGCTTTAGGTATCAGCATGAGCCCATAATTAACAAACACGGTTAAATAAGGAACAGCCGAGCGAACCCAAATCAAGCAATAAGAAAAACACCAGAACTTCCTGTTTCCTCACTAATGGACACAGTGGCAAATCACATTAAATAAATAAATAAATAAATACGACTGCTTAGCCCATGTTTGCTTTAAATGTACTCGTTTGGTTTACTTACATTATTTAAAGCATTGGATAACAGAGTTAGCATTGCTATTCAATTATTAATGTAACAATAAGTTTCTTTGTTATCTAATCTTCCTTCCTAATATGAATATGCAGCAGGTAGGGGTGTGGCCTAAGTAGGAGGGGGGGGGGAGGAGTGACAGGCACTGTTGCTTATTTATCTCCCCTTTCTCTTACAGCAGTGCGTTCAAAGTGAAGGTCTGCCTCTCCAGGCTTTAACCATTCAATTAAAGAACAGGCTGAAAAGGTTGCTGGAAAAGGTTCCTGAAATGCTATTTTTTTTTTTTTTTATTTGTCTCTTGTATTTATGTCTCTAGTCTTTCAAATTAAGAGAAAAACCCTTTAGCTTTACCCTCACCTTAGATCTACTCACGCCCTCGCTGGTTGAAGGGGGTCAGACTTGTCACAATGTCAGACGTCTACAAATCAAGTAGCTACAAAGTCTAGCTGGGATCCAAACTAATAGAATTTGGTCTGCTGGCATGGTTGACAAAGATGGGAAAGGAACTGGCTCCAAACCAGACCTCAACCATTCTTCATTTATTTTTAACAGTGGCACTCTCCCTGCCTGCCAGTGGGGAGAAACCATGCATATTATACCTGTAAAGATGGAGCAAAACCACACCAAGCATTCACACTCAGCAAGCACTGACCCATCTGCACCTGTGTGAAGGTATCTCCTTCACCTGTAACGTGGTGACGTTAGTTCGAAGTGGGGGGTGGGGGGGTGGTGGTGTATCTCTGTGCTCTGTGACGGTATCTTGAAGGCTTGCATTTCAGAACAAAAGTACACTATGAATAAAATTATGCATATATTTTGATTATAAATATATGAGTGAGAAATAAACAGAAAGATAACAATGGAAAAGAAAACAAACAAACAAATCAAGAACGCCTAAGGCATGTGTTTGTCTAACACCCTCTTATCTATGTGTTATTTAACTCATACTCTAGGTCATGAAATAGTCCCTGGATTACTATTTCTACAATGCCAAGTTTCCTGAACAAACAGTTAAATTAGTAGACTTTAGTATTCATATGGGTTTCATGCCCATGTTTGAAGTGTAACCTACATGAACCAGAGGAGCATTAATCCAAACACTCACTGAGCAGGTCTCAGAGAGTGAGGCCACTCTGAACCCTTGGAAACTGACTTTTTAAGTAGCAATAAATTTGGCGTTGCCTTTTTGAATGAACAATGAACTGAAACGTGCAGACTGGTAAAGTGGAGCTCAGATAGACAAACGTTTTGCCCTAAAAGCCAAAAACAACTTCTTACACCAACTGAGGAGACACAAAACAAAAACTGTTTCTATCCACTTAAAATACAAATACTGGCAGGATGAACATGTGAACCACTGATGTGACAGAGATAGTAATAATAGCAAAAACCAGTTGCCTAGTTTTACACGATCACTTGGAGTCATTTATAAGATTTTTTTGGGGGATAGGTGCCAAATGGAACTGCAGAGTAAGTTCCCTGCAGGATTCACCATGTCAGGGTAGTAGTGGGATACATTCCACTTCCCAGCCTTGGTTGTCGTCTCAGACAGACACCAGTCTGTGCTCAGTGGAAGAGTTGGGAGATGAACAAGCAGTAGACTACTGATGAATATGTACAGTGGCTACATGAGCAGAACGATTCTCCTGGACTGTAGAATGTGACAATGCGTGCATCCAAGCTACTGAAATTGAGATTGATATCACACTGGAGGCCCTCTCTAACCCATTTATCTCCAAGTGGAACTGAAATTGCAAAGCACAATAAATTGCTTAAATGAATTATGGTGGGTCAACACTTAAAATAAATAAATAAATAAAAAAACATCACTCACAGTTCCTGCTCATGAATATCTCTTCATGCAAATCATCCCTTGTTTGAAAGGAAGCTTTTCATCTCAGTGCCTGATTGTTTTATACATCGCTGCGGACCGGTGGCTCCGCTGGAGCCTGCAGTGACCTTTTCAAATGATTTTATCACAGATTGCAGGTCTGCCGGGGCCCTTGCGGACAACTTTGCTTTTACAAATGCAGGGCCGTGAAAGCCCAGGAATACTTATGCACAATGCCTTTGTTCAGTTTTTTCGGTGCTTACAGATTGATGACTTTAAAGGCAGCTGACACATCATGAGAAAGGCCTGCACCGGCTCTGAACCTTTCATTGCATTGCACCATCTACTCTTGATTCAACCTTCCACGCGTTGTTTAATGCGTGTGCCAGGACGCCCCGTGAGGAGGCCAGCGCCGAGGCCTTGCTAAGCCTTCCACTACGACTCCAGCACTTCAGGCTGTAGCCTGAGGGCAACAGCACATATGAGGGCTCGCTACATGGCACTACCGCTTCGTTCTCCCAGTGGCTCTAAAATGAGGATGCCAGTGTTGCCATGGAGAGAATGGAACACCCCACTCGAGGCAGAGTGACAGCCAATAGCCCTCTTGGTCAGTGTCACTGGCAGCTAGCAACCACTTGGTCCCTGTGCTCTGGACTTTTACATGGGGAATTCTGGGAGAGTGCTAGCACTCTTCTGCTAGCTTAACCCTATTCACTAACACTGCAAGAGTCCAGTAATGAACATTTCCTTATGTTTGTCCAATTCTAAACTGTGACATAAATCTAGAAAAAATTGAATATATCATTTTTTTTATTAAGTGAAATAAAAAACTTCTGTATTTGTATTAATTTTAATGAGAGGTACCAATCTAATGAACTATGTGACCGTAACGTCAGCAAGATAAGAAACTGTAATAATTTGCTTAACATCTGAAGAAAATTGAATTGCTCATTTTTTGGGGTTTTTTTTTTAGTTTGAAATCTGAAATGTTGTTGTTCAGAAAAACCCTCAAGACAAAAGAGAGATGAAGAGAGACAACAGAGAATATGTTACTAAAACAGTTCAATCATCATTAAAAAGAGTGAAAAAGGAATCATCATTAAAATAGATATTGTAAAGAACAAAAAGGCAAAAAGTAAACTAATACGAGCATAAAGCCGTCAGCTGCCTGCGTCCTTGTCTTCTAAAGGAAGTGGTTGACCAAGGACACCACAAGCCTGAAGTTGAAACTTCAACACAGATGTTTTTTTTTTTCCTGATACTGGAAAACTGCAGATGGAAACTGCAGTTCACAACTCTGAAAATGGATGAAAGCCACTCTCATCTGGTCCTGTTTGGAGTCTGGAGATGGATCCCCTGAGCAGAGGAAAGCCCAGAGGTCCAGTCCTGTCTCACACATGCTAGGATGTGTTCCATAGGGACACTGTAAAGGCAGGGTGTAAGAAGGTCCATACAGTGGAGCTGAAGCAATCTTCATTCATGGGGCTCCAAGGGAAACCACACACGATACAAAACATGGAACGTACTGAACTCCATATGTAGTTCTAAAAAAACATGGAACGTACTGAACTCCATATGCAGTTGTAAAAAAGTAGAAAGATTATACATTCAAAAACTTGCACTTATGATAAAAAAAAAACATTTTTGTCCTGTAAAATTCTCAGTTCTGAATATATAAAGGAAGCACTGTTATGTACATGTGTGTGTGTGTGTGTGTGTGTGTTCAGCGGAGTGTCGTTGGGCAAACTCAATCCATGTCCTTGCAACCAAATTCCTTGGAGCTCCTGCTCCTCTTCTGTTGTGCCAGATGTGTCCTCGTTTGAGCAAGCTGGCACCCCAGTGTTTGCAGAAAGGTAAATCAATGGCTTTTAGCTGTCTTTCCCTAGCTGATAGCTGGAAGAGCAGAGAGTACCTGACAGATAAAGGGGTAATAAATACATTTTGGCAAGCTCTCGATGAACCGGGGGGACAAAGGGTTGCAAGGATTTACTCAGAGGCCTGCAGGACTGGGTGAGCTCCTGCATCAATGACAGCACAGCTGCCGACATGAAGAATTGAATCTTACAGGCTTTTGATTCTTGCGGTGAAGAAGTAAGCCAGGATTTTCAAACTCAAGTCCCAGTGACTTCCAGTACTGGAGTTTGTGAAGTCTGTTTCAGGAAAAAAAAACAAAAAAACCCCCAAACATCACACAATCCACTGAAAGGCCCAGGTGGACTGATTAGATCATGGGAAAACCAGCATGGATCTCCACATCCTTACAGTCCAGCCCACAATATTGCAAAAATAGTAGGTTAAACATCATCAGTGTTAATTTTATTTTAGCTATTCATAGCTGACAATCAGCAGCTACACAAACACAACTTTAAGCAAATCAATTCTTTACACCTGTATGTTCAGTTTGCGTTGGAAAGGTTATCTTCTCCCCACTGCCTCTCTATCCCCTCTGCAGCTGCTGGAAAACGCTGGGATTTTGTTTGTTTGTTTGTTTGTTTTAATAAGTGACTCACTTCCATCATAAACCAACAATCTGATATTGTACACAAGGTTTCCAAAGAATCTAGATGTTGATGAACTTTTTATATATA
>JAOXYF010000020.1:12231264-12249611 GCA_028565775.1 Sternarchorhynchus goeldii | reverse complement strand
ATAAAATCCAACCCAGGTCAGTGTGTTACAGTGTGTAACAGTGTGAAAGACAGACTTGTACATCCAACCCAGGTCAGACTTGCTTATTCCTTCAGTCTGACCCACCTGCACATTCATTTGCCTTGTGTGTGATTATTTGCTTTTATTCTATATTCTGTAGTTCAAAGATGGACATAGTCTGGTAATTATACAGTCATAGAGACCACATACGTGATTTATATACTTTTAAAACAAATTATTAGTGATATGTAGAGATTTAGGCCAAAATATTTAGTTAAGATAAACACTCCATAACTGCTCCCATATGCAGTCAAACATAACAATTTGTTTTGATATAGAAAAGTTCAGCTTGCTTTGAGAACAAGTTAACTACTCCATTTTTCTCAGGAGATTTAGAGTTTCATCTCGTAAAGAGAGCATCAATTGTCCTCTGGTCTTACTGCCAAGAGAGAGATGTCACTCACATCTATCAAACTCCAGAGTCAGAAGCAGTTATTAATGCAGGGTATTATGGATATGAGCTGTTTTAGGTTTTTTTTTTTTTTTAGTTCGTTTTTGTTTTCTTCCATACAAGTTCATCTTACCTTTGACACCGAGGGAGTACCATCGTTGTGTTGTTTATGACACAGTGATAGAATTCGCCTTAATGTTAATTGATGGTGCAGTTACTCATCGGCTAAAAGCTCCCCGCATTCGTGCTGGAGCCCTGGGTACTCTGGTTAATGGCGATTGCTTTCCGCCACTCGTCCTTGGGAGGAAGGCCGGGAAAGCAGCATGATGGTGGCAAAAACAAGCAGCGTTCACCAACACTCATCGGACC
This sequence comes from Sternarchorhynchus goeldii, assembly GCA_028565775.1. Lineage (NCBI taxonomy): Eukaryota > Metazoa > Chordata > Actinopteri > Gymnotiformes > Apteronotidae > Sternarchorhynchus > Sternarchorhynchus goeldii. The sequence continues at coordinate 12,248,791 of JAOXYF010000020.1, read as the reverse complement.
GGCACACACTCACCTTATCCTGACATCCACTACGTTTGGATGGGCCAGCGTAAGTGTACTTTTACGCACTTACCCACAGCATTACTAACAGGTAACACACAAGACAGAGTACACACACACACACACACACACACACAGAGAGAGAGAGAGAGAGAGAGAGAGAGGGGGGGGGGGCATGAAAGGTGTTATGATTACGAATCGATCACACGATGTTAAATTCTTACTGGTGTTTGTAGAAAGCATCATTGCATTACACTCATTTGGGACAATGTTAAACTTTCTCACACAGAAAAATTCAAACGTTCCATGGCCTAAAAATAGTCAGCAATATCGGTCTAAACAAAATACAGCAGTGAGGTCTGCCGAACGAAAATCCACCCTAATCCTCACCGATTCCCTTGGGTGACTGAGTGGTGGTTAGCCCCTGCTGCCTTACAGAAGGCTTGATCCTCTTAGTTCCTCGAATGTTGTGGTTGTTGGCTGCCTCACTAAGAACACGCAGGCAGACCCAGGGAACGGATTGGTGAAATGGGCTTGCCGTGTTGGAACGTAATGAAGTTCCCTTTCGCTTTCCCATTGGTGGATCCAATAAGCCGGAGGTTTATTTATGGATTCCTGTGGTACTGTAAGTAAAGTACATGACTGCTGTACTGACCACTGGAGCAAAAGCGTGAGGCTCTACACGCATGTGTTTATGACCCCACATGACACGCGCGTGAGAATGCGCGCGGCTTTATTTATGGATTTCTCTGATACAAAAAGCGAAGACGATGACTGCAGTATTGACCGTGGAGGCGCACAGCTCAGCACTGTCACAGTGACAGGTGATACCTTACCCTCGTCTTCCTCCCCGGTGCTGTAATTGACTTGGGCTGGAGAGTCTGTGCGTCTGTGTCAGTGTCTTTCTTAAATGGCTATTAATAAGCATTAGCCGCTGTGGACCACTCGCGCCTCGCCTCTCTTAATCCAGAGCGAGTGGCTTTCCTGAATCCATTAGCCACGCCGTGGAACTTGGTCCTCTGTGCTGCTCCACATTCAATTGCTTTATTCATGCCACACTGCCAATTTCGAGCGGCTCGACGCTGACGCTGTTGACAGCCAGACGAAAACAAAAACCTCAAAAGGATCCGGCTGCTTTGAAATACCAGCCCTCGTTTGGTTGATTTTGCACGTGTCATTTTGTCGTAATTGTAATTGTCGGTCCTTAACCTTTCGGTTCTTATGTTTGATGCTGTACTGATTTGGTGTGTGTTATTCATTTACATTTTGGGTACAGAGTCTTTAATCAAATTTGTAAATGCAGTTTTATAAACAACTGCTAGCTTTTCTCTGAGCAGACAGTTTATATTAGGCCATTACCTTTTTTTTTGACTGATAGCCCTGTGAATATGGAGACTATGTCTGTGTTGTTTGTGACCTATTTGGAACATACCCTGAGATGTATGAACTGGAATTAAGGTGCAGCCACTTAGCCTTTGGCTGAGGTCCTAACAGCAAAGCTTATTAAAACATGCAGCTAAAACTTCTAGATTGGCAGTGAGTGGAACTGCGTCCCTGTGGTATGAAATTAGATTTGACTGTGCAGTGCGGGGAGAAACATGTGTTTCCACACTCCCTGAAGGAGCTGTCACTTCCTCCACATGACGCCTGTCCCACTGTGGACCAAGGCCCACGGATGTCGAGACAAAAATGGATGTGTTTGTCAGGCAAGCAAAGCAAGATTTTTATTTTTTTCCCTTTTCCACCCACCTCTTGTGTACAAGTGATGAAGCTTTTCTTTAAGAATCTGTGGTTCTGGCCTGTTTGGGACTGACATGGGCATTTAAGGACACCCAGCCATCCTGTCACCCTGTCACCTCAGCTCTGGTGTCTGATTCTGCCAGGTGTTGAGAGGCGCTCCTTGGACCGTGAGTGCTGCAGGAGTGAGCACGCTCCACCCAGGAACGGGCGGGCACGGGCCTGCAGCTCCCTGCTCAGGCGCTGACCCGATGTGGAGGGGAAAGCGGGACCTACGAGGTGGGAGGGGTCAGCTGTCTGTGACTGGAACTGACTTTTATCTTTATAGGCGTCAGTCAGAGTTGAACCCATTAACACCACCCTGCCAGGGTTCTCCTGTGGGTCGGAGATGTGCTCACTAGTCCAGACAAACGTGCTTCTCCAGCCTTTACTGGCAGCACTAGAAAGAGCTGAGCTGCTGAAGGTAGGTCATTGACTGTATGAGTGGGTGGGGAAGGAGAGAGAGAGAGAGAGAGATTGTGTGTGTGCATATGTGTGTGTGTGTGTGTGTGTGTGTGTGTGTGTGTGTGTGTGTGTGAGTGTGCTTTCTTTTGAATGGAGCCAATGGGTGAGGGGTCAGTTGGGTAGATTTGGGGGTAGAGACAGCAGTGGGTGAAGATGATGGCAGAAGGTGGAGGTGGCTGGACTGTGCACTGATACCCCTCTGAGTGGCATGAGAGCTTCACTCCCGACGACAGGCTTTAGGATCAGTGGGATTAACGGGTTTGTGCTGCCCATCTTACTTCTCTCTCCAGCATATGCTGCACTTCCAGACCAACTGGTGTGCTCACCTTATCCTCAGTGCATGGACACAGCTTTACTGTCTCACTTTACTTCAAAATCATGCAGTGTCCGTTTGTCTGTGTGTGTCTGTGTGAAGTAAGGAATCTTCTGTATCGGTATTGTTTTGATGTTGTTTTGTTGATGTTTTGTTGTTGTTTTGTTTGTGTTAGATTTATTTGGACTATAAGCCATATGTGCATTGCTTATTTACTGTCACACAACAAATGGGGGGTAAACAAATATCACCATAACTCTCTCTCTCTCTCTCTAATTATTAATCTGATCTTTGGACTTCAGTGTTTTGACACTGAAAAAAAATCTGAGCCTTTTTTTTCTGGTTGCTTCTCATATTCCCCGCAATTTTTTTTTTTATTTAGGCTGTTAAAATATTCCTGGGGGAAATTTTGGTTGGTTATAGCAATACCGATAAGGCTGCCAGCATCAGTGTCATATTTTGTGTTCTTTGTTGAGTATCAGGTGGTCATTTTCTTAGTAAAGTATAGCTAGCTTGTCTTTTGGTCAGCAGGGCTGTTTCATCAGTAGAGAGAAACTGCTCAAAGGGGAGCAGAACACTGTTCTTCTAATCTTCACCGAGACCCATACGTCCCCAGGCACTACATTACTCTGGCCAGTTTCTCTATCCGTCTCCAGTCTTTCCTGATTGCATATAGTTGTGAATTCAGTGCCATGTTGTCTGAATCCACTCCAAATTAGCATTAGTGCATTTTTATCTGTCTGGCTGTGGGAATTATTAGTGGAGCATCAAATATGAAGCAATACGGAAGGAACATATATGCAAAGATGGTGCTACATAATACTTTGAATAAAAACAGGCAGTAATGATCAGGGCAGTGATGAAGCAGGGGTCTTAATCATGGTGCTGCTTTGGTGTAAATCGTGTTTTATCTCACAGTGATCATTCTGCATTAACCCCTCCCAAAAGAAAAAGCAAAAATAAATAAATAAAAACAAAACAAAACACACACACAACACAGCTTGTTCTATGCATTTGAAATGAAGATAAATATTTCCCCCCTGAATACTGAATTCTATTTCCAGTGCTGCACGTTCAGTAGATATGTGGGGAAGGTTCCTTTGGACACTGAGAGCTCGGGTCCCTCCAGCACAACCTCTTCCAAATACCTTTTTAATATATTTGAACATTTATTTTTACCTTTCAATATTCCTACTGTGTGGAATCGTAAAATGGGATTCAATTTCATAATTCAAAAGTCACTGGGAATTTCAATACTGCAATCATGCCTGTGCTCTATTCAACGCACAAACACCTTTTCTTATCCCAGTAACCCTGTGGCCTCCCAGTGGGTCTGTGTCCTTCCCCAGACTGCTGCTCCCCGCGAGGTGTTTGGAAGCATCCACTGTGCTGTACGACATAATGGAGTCAGTCAATACCTTCTGAGAGAAATGAATATTAACCAGGCATGCACAGGGGAATCTAAGTAAAACAGATACTGCACACTGGAAACAAAACAATGGAGGAGAAGAACTCTGGGCTGTGAACGTGTGAGAGAGGGACCGAGGGAGGGCTGGGGAAAGGAGAGGAGCAAAGCAGTAGAAAGAAGGTAAAGAAGGAGTGAAGGAGAGAGAAGGAGGGCCGCGCGGGCGCCAGCCTCGCCGGTAGAGGATGGCTTCCTATTCAAAGGGGATTCGTGTATTATGATTCCGTGACTGTGTGTTGCGCACTTCAAAGGTCTTATTACAGCAGTGTATTAGTATTCATACGCTGCCGAAAAGACACGTCCAACACCTGCATGAGGACCAGGTCAGAATGAGGAATGAGAGAGGCAGTGCAGGAGCACATCAGGAAAGGCACACTCTGTCTGGAGAAGCTGTTGTCTGGGGGCCCTTCCGTGAGACGTTATGATTTTAATTAACACCCCAGCCTTGGCCAGCTTAATTGTAGCGTGCTAACAAGGTGCTCTGGGCTCACCGCAGGAACCCCGTGCAGGAGTTAAGGAGACGGGAGAAAGAGGAACCTCCACAAGGCTGGAGTGTGTTTCTGAACCACTCTCAGCTGCTGCGGAGATGAGAAAGCAATGCTAACACTGCGTGTGCGTGTGTATGTGTGCGTGCATGTGTGTGTGCGTGTGTGTGTGTGTGTGTGTGTGTGTTTGCTTCTGCACAACACTGTAAAGCAGTACAAATGTGTTTTAAATGTCTGCTTTTATGCACTGCTCACGCGCAAAAAAAGTTCCAGACAATTCATAGCAACTGAACTGTCCACTTTTTAAAAATGTATCAGGATTCTCACATCAACTGATTGAATTTTTAGACATCTTGTGCTAAATAATATATTTTGTACAATTATCAGACAGTGTGTGTTGTTTAATTTACTTTGAACAGATTATCTCTGAAGTGCAGAAAGAATCAATACAGTAGAACCTCACAATATGAACACTTCAGTGTAAAGCGTTCACAGATAGCATCACATCGCACAGCTGCAGGGATTTTGCCAAAGTCAGATATAAACCCTGGAACAGCAGCTAAAGACAGAGTCCCACTCTGCAGGAGAGCCAGCAGGTCTGTCAGGCAGACGATCTGGAACCTAGCCCTGTTCTGAATGGCCTCAAAAGACATTTACGCGTTCACGGGAATCTCTCCAAGCTAATTAAAAAGTAACATGAACAAGCACACACACCCACAAAAAAAAAAACAAACAAACAAAAAAAAAACCCTCAACTGGATCGCTGACCGAAGCACAAGGCGCTGTGATAACTGGTTCCGCTACGTGTCTCCCTCAGGACATCTCAGCAGGACTGGAACAGCAGGATGACTTCTCCCAGCAGGAAAGAGTTTACACACATAGTCATACCATTAAACATATTAGGTTCCCATGGTAGCATTCAAAGGTTCAGTTGGCAACCCAGCTTGATAAGATAATGCTTATTGAGTGTGTTGTGGGGTGGGAGAGGTAGGTGGTGGGGATAGGAATAACGCCTCAACCAAATTAGCCTCTTAAAATAGAATGGTGATTGGTTTCACCTGACTCAGCTGTGTGGTATTGCTGGAATCTTTCTTGGAGAAACAGTGTAGACGCATTCCTGCTGCGAGAACATGCACCATTGGGCTGTGGATCTCTTTTAAAGTCCCATTTGCCTTGTTGTGGTGCAGTGTTTCTTGTAAACACGCTGTCAATCGTCAGGAAGATGTATTCGGTCTCTGAGCCCAGTTTCTGCTGCAGAGGTTAACGTTACGTGACCCGCTCTTCCTCACCACGATGGATTCCCCTCGGTCTCTGTCTCACCTTCAGCGAACCGTTCGTCCACCTGGGCGTGAGCGCCTCGCCAGCCGTGCTTCTCTCGAATGGCTTACACCCCACAAGCTGCTCCTCACCTTTCATTAGCTTTCCATTCTGTTCGCTGTTTGCTGTTGATATTGTTTGGTGTGGCGTGAAGTGGCCACCCCTCACACACTGCTGCCAACTGCCCCCAGTCTGTGGGAGACAAGACATGCACTTCGACTGGAGACACACACACACACACACACACTCTCTTTGTACTCCTCGCTTTAGTCAGTCAGGCCGCTGGAGGGCTCTGCAGCATTTCTGCTCACAGATGGTAATGTGAACTTGCACAGCAGGGGCTTGTTTTGTCTGAGCAAAATATAGTTTTTGAGTTAGGTGAAGGAGAGGGGCGTGTGCTTGTAGGTTTGAGTTAGGTGAAGGAAAGGGGCGTGTGTTTGTAGGTTTGAGTTAGGTGAAGGAAAGGGGAGTGCGTTTGTAGGTTTGAGTTAGGTGAAGGAGAGGGATGTGTGTTTGTAAGTTTGAGTTAGGTGAAAGAGAGGAACGCGTGTTTCTATGTTTGAGTTAGGTGAAGGAGAGGGATGTGTGTTTGTAGGTTTGAGTTAGGTGAAGGAGAGGAACGTGTGCTTGTAGTTAGGACATGAACGATGGAATGTGACTGGTTGCGGGGAGTGTTGCAATTCTAATCATGGGATAATAATCTCAAAATATTTGAAGTAAACACTAATGTGTTTTTTTAAACATGCATCTGTTATCACCTTTTTGTTGATTTTTAATGTTTCATTATCCAGATTATTTGTACTTTGCTTTGGGTCAAAGTGGCAGGAACACATTTGTGACATTATGCAAAATTGGGTCCCTGAGTTTTGGACATTAGGTTTTGGCACCCAGGCTCAGCGTCACTCCCCCTTCCACGTCACAATCATCACTTCCACATTCCAAATCACCAGTTTATCAGACACACCTGTTGTCAGTTGTCACTAACCATTCCACTTCTGTATATAAGCCCACAGGTTCAGCCTTACCAGTGCTGCACATTCGCTTGCCCTAGACGGACTGAGGATGTTGCCTCTGCCCAAGCCAAGCCAAGCCAAGCCACGCCGGCCTCCGGCAAGCTTTAGCATTCCTTTTTGCGAGCTACTGTGCTAACCGCTAGCCTCGCTAGCTATGCTTTTGCTGCTTGTTTTCTGTTCTTTGCTTTGTGATTCGCTGCTTGCCCGCAGCGTTAAATAAAGGACTGTGTTTGCTGCAGCCTCGCCTTCCGCTCCCTCACTGCTGCCGTTGAGTGTTTAGCCTTAGTGTGGCTAATGCTGAAACACAATTTTGAAAAACATTAGTAAAGATTAAAAGATCCATCTCATTTCTTTGTGACTTTCTAGGTGCCAACATTTCATATACATGGAGTGAAGGTTTCTTCTCCCCGTGCATTCTTAAAAATCTCCTTGTCACTACTGACTTCACGTTTTATTACACACACACACACACATATATATACACACACACACACACATACACATATATACACACAAACACACACATATACACACAAACACACACACGCACATACACACAAACACACACGTGTGTGTGTGTGTGTCTTGTTTATTGCCTGTTTGGTCTCAGAATAATAAAAAAAAATAGTATGAAAAAAAAAAAAAACTGTATGAAAGCTCATAAGTTCTGAGAAGCTTAGCTGGACTCAGCAAAGTCTCGGATGAGTTGCTCTCTCTGTTCTGTTCTGTCCTGCGCATATTTGTCAGAAATGTTTGCATTTCGGGTCTGTTCAGGCCCATCTGGCCACACCCCCCACTTTGAGTGGCTACACCCTCCACTTTGAGTGGCCACACCCCCCACTTTGGTTGGCCACACCCCCCACTTTGAGTGGCCAAATTTATAAACAAAAATGAATGAAAAAGAAGTGGTTCCCTGTTTTCCACAGTGAAGAACAACACTTTTGTACACTGTTACTATGTGTCCTATGATGTAGCTGTCATTTGAGTTATATGTTGCCAAAAGTATTCGCTCACCCATCCAAATGACTGTGCACCAGTGCACAAAGCGAGGTTCACAAAGACATGGATGGCAGAGTCTGGTGTGGATGAACTTGACTGGCCTGCACAGAGTCCTGACCTTAACCCGATGTGCTTCTGGAAGAATGGTCAAAAATCCCCATAAACACACTCCTAAACCTTGTGGACAGCCTTCCCAGAAGAGTTGATGCTGTTGTTGCCACAAAGGGTGGACCAGCGTCATATTGAACCCTATGGATTAGGAATGGGATGTCACTTAGGCTCATATGTGAGTCAAGGAAGGTGAACAAATACTTTTGGCAATACAGTGTATATTAATTGTATCCTTAAGGCATCTTGATAATTGTGCTTCTGTCTTAAAACTTTTTTTTAACTAAAATGGAGAAGTAAGGGTGCCCTTGAAGAGGGAGCAGTGTGGAGAGTGTGTGACTGCAGCAGTGTGGAGAGTGTGTGACTGCAGCAGTGTGGAGAGTGTGTGACTGCAGCAGTGTGGAGAGGTGGTGCACACATGCAGTGATCAGAGTGGAGAGGAGGTACCACACCTGCATGTTAACTCAGGGTGGAATGCAAATGTTTTAACTGCTGCACTATTAATTAGTGCCTGAGGAAAATCGATAGATGCCCCAAATTTGTGTCACTTCGAAATGAGCTGACTCTCAGCCAAGGCACTAACACACTGTGTGTGTGTGTGTGTGTGTGTGTGTGTGCTCAACATAGCTGAGATACAGTACTTGTTGATTTTTTTCTCAAGCTTACAGTGCTGTTGGATCTATTCAGTATTACATGTCTCTGAACTCATTGCATTGCTGATTTCTCGACTATGAGATCCAGCTTTGTGTTTTATTTACTATTTATTGAAGAAATCTTGACCTACACTGGTTGAAAAAAAAAAAACTGTCCGTCCCGGATAGCTTAAGTAAAAATAGAATTGTACTTAATGTGCTTGGAACTCTGGAGTAAAATAATTCCAAACTCACAAACTACTTTCATATGTGGCAGTTGGACTTTCTAATCAGGAGCAGGAGAGAGCAGCCAGCCGGCGTGTGTCTGGAAAACGTCACCACACAGTTCCAGCTCCTTGTTCTTATTTGGACACTGCTAAATTGGAATGGAAATTGCACTGCATTATAGTGTGTGTTCAAAGACCACTTGCCTTAGTGGATAATTTTCCTGTTCAACCCAGGAACACAAAAACACCAAACACTCTTTAGAGGGATATTACTGCAGTGCATAAAGAGGCTGGCCCACTTCTGCTGGTCCTCTCTACCATGCCAGTGTGTGAGACAGCACTGGGGCTTTTACAGAGGACTCGTCTTTGATGGACTTAAGAGGGGAAACCTCAGCACAGCCCGAGTAGCTTGTGCACGTCTAATCTGTGGTGAAACTGATCGGAGTTGCTCAAATAATCCAACATTTCCCTTCGCCGGACTGCAGCGCCCACAAAATCGCCGTCTTCTGTCTGGGAAATCTTGCCTAGCACTGCTGTGGGAACCTCCGAACCCCAGGGAAGATGTCTTAGAAGCTCCACACTGGAGGACGAGAGGAACCTGAGGGCACATGGAGACAGAGCCTTGGGTTCGGGGGACACCCCCTTACTGTGTTTGATTATGGAACTGCTACATTTACTGCTTTAGCTCACAAACCAAGTCTCACATTTGACTAAATCATGGGGGAAAAAACAACAACATGGAACCAGATGGTTGTGAATAAGTTTCTCAGCTGATTAAACAAAATGATGAAATCATTAAAAACAAGGCTCTGCCAAATGTGTGATGTCAGAAGCCCTGCACCTGTACACATCTTCATGCCTTTGCTCAGTTGTGTAGCAAAAAAACACATTTTTTAATTACTCAAATAATGAATAAATAGCAAAACAAAACGATCATCTAAATCTTATTTAGATAATGATAGTACAAAGGGGGGCTAATAAGATGTATGAGACAATTTTCAAGATCTTTGTATGTTTACACAATTGTGTGTTCAAACAGCACTAGGATTCATTTAGACCTTTTTAATTGTAATTAAAACTTTTTTTTTTTTTTTCGGTTTGATCCGTCTCTGTGCTTTGAACAGTCGTCTCTAATGGCGTCTGGGTCTTAAATGACATTCAGACGTGCTGAACAATGAGCTGTGGAGCGTCGCAGGCGTGTAACCATGTCATCATCATCCAGCCCCTCCCTGGAATGGGCAGAATTATTGCTCTAGTTTCCTTTATTATGTATTTACATGAATCAGGCTCGTGCGTTTCACAGTGAATACATGCATATTTTCATCTCTTCGCTCGACTTGCACCCCTCGCCCTACCTCTTATCGCACTGGCAGGTTGAGCGGAAGCGCTAGGCGCCGGCTGGGAAGTCTTCCAGGAGCCTTTCCGGAGCTACAGAATATTCATCTTCATTAGGACATCATCAGCGCACCCCCCCCCCCCCTCACTCTCCCATCCAACTCCAGCTCTGAGTTCTGCTAACAGAGCCAAGCCACACAAACTGGGAAGAGAGAAGAGGAGGATGAGGAGGGTAAAGAGAGAGGATGAAGGCTCAGAGCTCCTGACATACAGTCCACAAGGTAAGAGACATCTAGGACAGGTTATGAAGAAGATTCTAAAGGACATTTTGTGTTCTCCTCGGTTCCCAGTGCTGAGAATGGCGGAATATTTTATAGAGCATCAGGAAACACAAAGGATTTGATTCCAAAATGTCTGACCCAATTCAGGTGTAAAAACCCTTGAATTATGGCAGATGTTCTACACTTTAACCTCATGATAAATTTTATTTCAAATCTAATGTGCTACAGTAGTCTCACAACACATCCTCTCTCTTGGCCTTGAAGACTGCTCTAAAAAAACAAATTTTCTCACTGTCTAATTTTCTTAAAAACTATACTTCATGTGTTGCTTTGAAAGGGGGATGTAAGTGATGGTGTGATGGTGTAAGCCAAAGGCCACTGAGTTCTGAAATAGAGGAGGATAAATATTTTCTAGGTCAGGAAATAGTGAGCAAATCACATCAAACATATCGTTCAGACTGTTCATCAGGTTTGTGTGCTGGTAATGAAAACATTATAGCCTTAAACAAATTACACTCTGTCTGAAAAACATACAGATATGGATTATATTAAATCTTACAGCATACATTTTAAGGTCATTGTGAATAATGCGTAAAATATTTTTTTGATATTTTATCATTTAAATTCATTTACTTGTCTTGTTGCATTTGGTATTCAAGGACAGCCATGTGGGACAGGTATAATCAGTAGACACAGGCATTAGAAAACCCTCACATCTGTGTCAGTGCCATTTCTATGTTTGAGAAAATAACAGAGTTTGAAGACTGGACCAAAACATGCCAGCTGACGAAAACACATGAGTGGATTTTGAATCGGCCCCAGCATTTCTGGGACACTTTCACACATGGCTATTTGACTCTATCCTGCCTTCAAAGTGATGTTCCTCTGCCATATTCCACTGAAGCGATTTATATTTGGAGGTAGGATGCAGACAGGCAGACAGACAGGCAGACAGACAGGCAGACAGACAGACAGACAGGCAGACAGAGAGCAAACAAGAGGCCAGCCCAGAGAACTTCCTCTCCCTTACTTTCCATAGGAGTGTAAGTGGCCTGCAGAGGCCTTGTGTGATGAGCCTGTGAAGACAGTTCCCAGAGGGAGTGGAAACACAGCACTGATCTGTATGCTCAGCTTCAAAAAAAACACTGTTACCGCTTCCAGGCAATGACAGCACCACTTCCTCCCACATTACCGCTCTGAGGCTGAAGCCATTGCAGCACCCTGATTTGCTGACGCCGGTCACTCAGAGTTGAGGGGTGTTGCTCGAAAACTTCCCGCCCAAGGCTGAAGTTCTCGCTTTGGTCACTTTCTATGCACTCACATCAAGATATATGCATTTAACAGACAAAAGATATCTGCAGACAAACTCAGGGATTCTACAAAGGGAGGGGAAGTTTTTAGAAAAGACATGCGTGGAGTACTGACATTACACGACTGTTTTTAGTGTTAGGATTCTGAAAAGAACAAAAAACAAAAACTGTGCCTCTCCCTTTCATCTGTAGGACTTAGGAGTGTAACAGGATTTGATGGCTGCCACTCAAAGAATCATACCATGGCTATATAAAAAAGGTACAAAGCCCTCTTAAAATAGGAAAATAAATACATACCACATGATCAAAAATGTGGTTTTAACCTCAATAAGTAAATAAATAAAGACTTATATTCTAACAGCTTAAATTATTTAATCTTATTAAATAATTTTACCTTTACTCCCACTGCTACATTAATAACTAGCTACCGCTGGTAATTTTCCACAAAAAAATAGAAATAATAATAATAATATTACTAAATAATATATCAATTTAATATACCAATCAATTATTACTACATAATTGAAATATATCAATTGATAACTTTATTAATTGATAAAGTTGCACATTGATATTCTTGTTTAGGGTAATTATCTTGTTGGCTCTCAAAAACCGACATCAGAAAGTGCTTTATTCGGCTCTGTTTGCTAGAGCTGAATTGTTAAATGCATGGTCATCTATTAAGTTTACTACTGCAGTCTTTCTACTGTATCTCACACTCTTTCTTTGACTTTAGACCAGGTCATTTATGTAGGTGGCTCTTACATCACCAGTACCCATGTTAACTTCCACAAAGCACCCCAGCAGCATTCTGTATTATTGTATAAATCTCATAATCAGACATAATCAGTGATATCAGATGATGCACATTAAAAAAAACAGCTTTCGTATTTGTCAGTAGTTTCTTTTTATTTCATTTTGCTCTCTCTTGCTTTCTCATATATCTCTCTTCCTTTCTCATATCCCTCTCCTGCTTTTTCATATCCCTCTCTTTATTTCTCATATCCCTCTCCTGCTTTCTCACATCCCTCTCTTCCTTTCTCATATCCCTCTCCTGCTTTCTCATATCCCTCTCTTCCTTTCTCATATCCCTCACCTGCTTTCTCATATCCCTCTCTTCCTTTCTCATATCCTTCTCCTGCTTTCTCATATCCCTCTCCTGCTTCCTTATATCCCTCTCTTCCTTTCTCATATCCCTCTCCTGCTTTCTCATATCCCTCTCCTGCTTCCTCATATCCGTCTCTTCCTTTCTCATATCCCTCTCCTGCTTTCTCATATCACTCTCTTCCTTTCTCATATCCCTCTCTTCCTGTCTTTTTTTGTTGTTGCTGTTGTTGTTCTGCATAGCCATTGATTTCAGTGAATATATGTCACTACTGTTTCTTCTCCTGAAGCAGATTATCTCTGCTAATCATGAACAAGCATGAGACTGAAGCCTGGTCAACACTAGATTTTAGGTGTCAGTAATTATCATAGCACTGCCTTCCCTGATCACCTATCACATGGCATTAGTGTGATGTGGTCCTGGGTTTCAGGACTGACAGTCTGATGACCTTTCAGAATACATCACTGTGGTGATGAGGAGCGGAGGGGGGTCATTTGTGTCAGCAAATCTCCATTCAGATCCTGCTCACTCTGTCTGATGAGATCAAAACAAACTCATTATAACTTCCTCCGCTTCTCTTGTGCCGTTATCTTTTCATGTGTCACTTAGAGTCACACTGGTATAAACATCTGCAGATGATCATTTGCATTACCCTGAGCAGGACTGTGCTGCTGACAACGTCTGAGGCCTTGTGATTCCCAGAGGACATACAGAATGGAGGGTTATTTTATAGAGTGTAGCCAACCCAGGAACCGACTTGATAAATGTCCATAAAAATGACCAATAAACAGGTTTGACTGGGCCCCTGATGCTAGCTACCTCTCCACAGCATCTCAGTGACAGTAGCTAGAGAACAGCACCTTGTTCGGGGCCCATTTAAAAAAAAAGCCAGTGGCAACACAACCTGTGAAATAATGCTTCAGGATTGCAGTTCTGTTTTATGAGTGACGGCTGGTGACACTGTGTGCTTGACTTGATCTCTGGATAATATAAGACTTCGGCTCTCCTGTCTGGACTTTGTGAACGGTTTGCACCGCCAGCTGGGTGACGCTCTGTAACCCGCCTCTGCCGAATGTTGCTTGGAACACAGTAATATCTGGACGCGGTGGGCCGTCAGACACGATTTGTTTTATTGCACCCAGACTACGCCGTGCTGCTCAGGACGCCAGAATTCATTAGACGCCGAGCTAAAAATTGTTCTGTTGTCCTGAGGAGAGGCGTCAAATGTGCATGAAGGAATGAAGGAAAAATAACTGCCAGGCATCACAGAGACCGTCCAGTAAAAATGACTAATCGGATCCTGAAAGGGCAAAGTTCTTCTGGATATGCAAAGTTGAACGAGTGCATGCACTCCATTAAGAGCACACTCCTTCCCCCCGTGCAAACCTCCGTTAGCGCTACACAGTGCTGGACCAGCTCCCACCACGAGGGATCTCCATGCACACCTGCAACACAACACAAAGGACAAATTATAAGTTGGAGGCACATAAAGGAAACCAATCGGTGTGTTTGTGTGTTTTAGGTTATTCACAAACCTGACTAGGTTCCTTGGGAAACAAACAAATAAAGAACACAGCAGACTTCTGATAATTAATCCGTCTACACATGCACAGATGTATGTACACATCCACACAGATGTTCAGACACATACACACAGATGTATGAACACATACACACAGATATACAGACACATACAGACAGATGTAGGAACACATCCACACAGATGTACAGACACATACACACAGAAGTAGGAACACATCCACACATGAACAGACACCTACACACAGATGTAGGAAGACATCCACACATGAACAGACACATACACACACCAGCAGTGGATGCTGATGGGAATTTTAAGGAGGTAAGAAAGATGTAGATGGTAATGAGACTTAAATTCTGCCGTTAGATGTTATATGTTAAGTTCCAATCAGCCATTATCCTCAAGGGACACCCCCCTACCTGATACCCTCACACACAGCCAGCCACTGTCTACATTATTACATACATTTACAATCAAAGATCAATGAAAGAAGTAGATTTCACGTTAGAGAGATCAATTGAATCCCTGTTAACAGCCTCCCCTCTGTTGAAAAAATGCTGGTGATTTTTTTGTCAACAAAAACCACAGGAAGATGAAACAGTGTTGGGTAAGTCAACACTCCACTGAGAATGTGCCAGTGAGGGATATGGAGTCTGCCTGGTCCACTCAGGGGCACCTGGCTGCCTCACGGGCATGACAGGACCTCCAGTGCCTCTCTTCTCTCTTCTGCTTCCTCCTCTCTCTGTACTTGGGTCATGCTGACTGGATAATGGCTAAAAAACCCAGAGATATGGCACTGGTGAGAACGTATGGAGGTTTTCCCTTCATTCTTCACACTAACAACAGGAATAAATAATAATAGTAATAATAGTAATAATAATTGTTTATTTAAACAGCACCTTTTATATTAATTCACATGGTACATTTTCTGATTTCTACAAGTGAAATAATTATTAAAATCTCATTTACTCCTTGTTTTTCTTTTTGGATAACAATAAAAACAAATAAATAAAACTCAAATGAAATTTATTCCCTTGTATCTGAAAACACTCTGACTTTGTTGTCATTTCTGGAATATGAAGGGCTGATCTGAGCACTGCAAATGTTCAGTGAAGGATGCTGTCAACCCATTTGTCTTTGTGAGGAAGGATCCACTCCTGACTTATCAGACCTTCAAATGTCTCAGTGACCCTCCCGCCCCACAGTCAATAAGTCTTCAGTCGTCTGATAACTCAATGACTTGTCTGATAAGTCAATAGCTCTGCCCTTATACTGGTTTATATAAGAGTATACTACTAAATATGACCATGAAGTTACATTTCCCCCCCTCTGTATACATCCCAAAGGCATTGCACTTGCTTATAGATAAACATTTTTTCTTAGGATCTTCTTAGAATCAAGGTCAGGTGATCTTGATCTGGATTCAATAGACTCCGCCTGCTTTAAATACTCATAGTGCTTTGCAGTGCTTTGATCCCACATGTTGCCTTACGGGAATTTTTATATTCGGCAGAACAGCCCACATGTACAAATGTCAACATTTGTAAGCTATTTCTAGTACAAACGGTCTTTTCATGCTACAAAAAGCGATTGTTTTGTTAGTTGAGAGTGCAAATTATTGAGAACCTCTATCCCAAAACTACTATCTCAGAGTTCAAAGTTGAACACACTGTGAAATGCAATATTTACATGGTAGGCTTTTGACCATAAAATGGAGTTAGTTATTTATATAGTTATTTACTATCTTTACTTGAGCATCGGATTTAATTTAGTCAAGGTAGTGAGCAATGTTTGTTTTTTGGTAACACATAAAATAACACAATGGGTAATGTTACATTGTAACTACATCATTAAATTCAACCTAAGCCATTAGCTCACAATGTGTAACAATACATTTGCATTTTAGTTATATAAAAGGCAGAGCATAAATGATGCACATGAATAAATGTGTATCATATTACACTGTAATAATGGTAAGGCCGATGATGTAATTTAAAGTGTTACTAAAGTATACTTTTAGATTTTCCAGTGTAGGAAACAAACTTCAGAAACAATATTGCTCCTTCAAGATGATCTTGTCTCAAAAAAAGCCCTTGTTTTTAATTTCATGTTCGAACAGAGTCATTATATTGTAATACTCATAGGAACAAGAGTGTAGATGGTGCAATTAAATTTCTCAAACATAACACTTTTGGTGTTCTGGAACATTCCCAGTGGACATTTGGAGTGCCTTGGTTCCAGCTCTAGATGAGATGGAGGAGGGGGACTGTTTTCTAATGACTTTTATAATAATCGTATTGGGTGACAGCCACATGAACCAGTTATTAATTAGTGAAGAAGAATCCCATGGAGGTGTTTTCACAGTAAAGGCACGTCGAGCTGAATTCCCTTGTGCTGGGGCACAACTCTGCTTAAGGTTGAGCTGCATGAGCTCAAGGTGGATGTGTGCAGGAGTGTCTACAAGCCACAGACCACAGGCCTACCGTCACTGAGGCCTAGATCTAGATCTAGATCTAGAAATTGGTGGTACTGCACAGTGTCAACTGCTAAATGGTCTTGGGTCACCCAGCAGTTCGCATACCAGTGTTGCTCCAGTTCCAATGTTGTTGTTATTGTTTTGTTTGTTTGTTTGTTTGTTTTATGTAAGTTGTCAAAGACAACTAAAAAGACAAAAAGCTTATTGTAATAGTTATGTGATCTCAGACTGTAGACATATATGGCGAAACAGCTTGAAATCAACATTCTCTCATTCTAAAATATCAGTGCATTTTCTGTCAAAAAAAAAAAAAAAACTTCTCAGGAAACAAAGAGACTGAAAGAGCAGGTGACAGTAGTGTGTGTGCTGTCAGATGAATAGCTGTCACTGAGCACATCACCTTGACATGTTTGTGTTCTGCCAAACGACGACATCTGATTGAATTTGTTTGTGCTAAAATAAACAAAGCACCAAGGTTACTGTTCATGTCACTTCCTGTGAGTCTGAATAATAATAAATACTGAAGTCTTTATGTCCACTGAAATCCAAGCACTGCAATTCATGAGTTTTTGAAAACAGAGGATGCATGTTCATACATGCCTGCACACACACACACACACACACACACACACACACACACACACACACACACACACACAAACACACACACACACACACAC